>JAUTBS010193483.1:0-11806 GCA_032361285.1 Aequorea victoria | reverse complement strand
GGGGGGGGGGGGGGGGGGGGGGAGTTATAGCGTTGTAAGTACCTGGGGTTTGCCCCTTGTATTCTTGTAAATATTTTTTATTTATACACTTAATTATCCAAAAAAGGGCTTCCTAGCTTTATATACTTCAAAATTCAGAAGAACTTGAATAGGGGAGTGATCCAAAATACCAGCGGCTAAAAAAATTAGCACTAGTTTGAGGGAAAGAGATCATCCAGGCCTCATTACCAAAACTTGATCTATTTTTTATTTAATAAAATTTTGACAAACCTGATTATTTACCCAGGTAATTTTTTTCTTTGATAATTAAATTTATAAATGAAGAAAAAACATGTACAAGCTTACAAGGGGCATCCCCCAAGATAGACTAACAAACCAAACCACCAACGAAACCAAACCAACTCTACCCAAACCAACAAAGGAAAAACCCAAACAAAACACCAAGAGAACAAACCAAAACTGAGACCAAGCCAAGAGAGGAAAGGGCATCAGCAGCCTAGAAACAACAAACTAGTAGCAAAAAAGCATAATCGGCCAAAATAAGAGCAGAAAAGGAGCAACATCCAAAACACAAGCCACTAACAACACCCTACAACAACAACGGGAAGAACTGCCTCAGCAACCATGCCAAAGCCAAGAGGACAGGAACAGAGCACAAACTAGCAGTAGAGGGAACCCAACAATAGCTACCAAGGGGAACAACAACAAAATAAGGGGACCAAAAGACCGATAAGGCACCGAGCAGGCTACAGCAACAAGAGATGAACACAGCAGCAGCAAAGGCCAGCAGCAACAACACAAAACAACAACAACTAAGACCAGTAGCAACAACACAAAACAACAGCAAACAACCCAAGACCTTTATATGCCAGCAGCCAAGGAGACCAGAAGCCGACTTCCCAAAGAGAGCAATACCCAAACAGACCACAAACCAAGCCAAAGGCAACCCCCTAGGCTAGGCACCGGAGTAAGAACCGAGGTAAATTGAAACCCACTATATCTCAAGTTATCAAGTTCAGACTTGTACATACATTTGTTTAGATCATCCATATGAGGAGGCCAATTGGAGTTTCCTCTAAGCCTCTCAAACAGAAATCATACAGCATTAAAATCCCCAATTAGTAGCCAAGGGGAAGTTGACAGAGATAGGGAGAGAGATTCTATCACCCTCCACAGACCCTCCCTATCCTTATGCTTATTGTGCCCATACACAAAAGTGGCAAAAAAGGGCATCTCTGCATCAATCAAAGTGATCCTGGAATGGATCCATTGATCACCTTTCAATAAGACATCAACATTAACAACTGTGGGATCCCAGCACACCCAAATTCTTTCCAACTGGGAATACTATAATTATGGTCAAACTCCCAATCTTAGAATATACTAATGAAGACCTGATTTGACTTATCCATCTTGACTCTCGTTTTATTAAGCGCAACAATCCAATGACTGTGTTTCCTAATGAAGGACTTCAACTCCATTTGCTTCACTTTATCGTTTAAACCTCTGATGTTCCAAGATATAATACTATACATAATATTAGATAGATAAGCAGTAAAAGAATTTAATTACAAGAAGAGGGAAACAGGAGTTACATGGGCTTCCTCCACTTTGAAGTGTTGGAGCGACTGCTAGAGCCCTTACCTTTACCTTTGGGCATGGCCTTCGGAGTGAGGTAGTCCCTTGCTGAGCCAACTCTTCAAAAGATTGAGCTGCCTCTTGCATACTCATGCTATGTCTCTCAAACACATCACACGTTAGACTCGCTCTTTTGATCTCAATTGTACCATGGTAGACCAATCATATACCCTGAAACAATATCTGCAACTAAAAAGATTACGGGACAGTGAGCTTAGCATCATAATAAAAAGTATTCCAAACTCAACACACAAAAAAAATCATGAGTAAGATTTTCATAAAATTTCTCAAAACTATATTTTAAAAAAAAATAGAGTTCCAAAACCATTTCCCTATAACACAAGTTAATAAGCTTTTAAAAGCATACAATTCATACCTCAATGCAAACCCCACAACACACATTTCATAAAGAGTTTTTATCCAGAAAAGCTTTCACATGCATCTCATGCGAAGAAATTTATTTTTATCATTCAGCTCACTAGCTAAACGCATAAAGTTTTATAAACAACTCTTTTATGTTTCAACATATGGCCTTATGGCCCAAAATAGCTTTGAAAGCAGTTCTCATCAACTCATGACTCTTCAGCCCAATTTATAAGTGTTTTAGTAGCATATAATACTTATTCACAAGCACACACACACATACTACGTCCTCCATTAGCCAAGTAGTCGTCTACCTCACGATTGAGAGTTTCAACGGTACTACAACTTCATTCACGACTCACTTAATTAGAGTGCAGAGATAAGGGTCACTCTTTATCACCAGTAGTAGGTGCAACTCACACCCATAAAAGGGAAAAACTCTTATAGGCTATAACTCACACCCATATATGGCAAAAGCCTTATAGGAAACAACTCGGCCAAACTCGCAACAACTCGAGATTGTTATCCGCAATAACTTGGCACTTTTCGACATCATAATATATTTTTAGAAAAATATTTTTTCACACTCACAAGCAACACATACTCATAATCTTTATTTTTAAAGAGAAAACAACTTTTTATAAAACTCTTCCATAATTATAATGAGTAATTCATTTCGAAAAATATCTTCATAGAGGTACTCAAAAACCCATAAAAATATTTTCACAGTATATAAGTCATTATGACGTTGCCAGTCACTCTCACCTGATTGTCGACCAACGCGATGCCTATCTCTTTTCAACTCTGAGGTGGCACAACTCCTTCCGCAGCTCTTCCTTCGATGCCTAAGTTATGTAATATATCCAAGCATTAGAATAAACTTATTTCTCACATGTATATAAGTATGAGAATGTCTAATTTCCCTTAGATGAACCTAAGATAACTTATTTTCTTAGGTTTGGAACATTTTCCCTCATGGGTTCTTATGACCCAATCTCTTACCTCCTTGGTCTAAAAGAGCAATTGAATATTATCATAATATCACTCTTATAAGTTCTAATAATGTATTAGGGTTACTTTGAACTCAAGTCCTTAGGCTTAGGTACTTAGTTTCACTTGAAACACCATTTCACTCAAGTTTCTCCAATTTTCAGCTTCTGTCACCGCTCTTGTAAATTAGAAATAAATTACTAAGAACCTCTTTAATTTTTTTCTAACATTTTTCAGAGTTATATTAATGTGTTAGAAAACATTTTCATGAAAAACTCATCTCCCAACTCTCACTTTAAATAGCTCTAATGTTTTTTTTATACCAAAAATAGGGTCTAATTTCATCCTTGTTTGGGAGAATCTCAATTACTCACAATTTGTCCATTGAATTTGTGTGAAATGAATTTTATATGAAAAGGGAATCATAATCCTAAATTTCGGTGGGTGGATCAACCCCATAAGATTTTTCTAGATTTAATCAAAATTTTAAAAGTTGCCTCTGAATCTGCCTCCATGGTACCCAATATTTTGAACCCCCTCCGTACCCTGAAAAGCCACCACGGAAGGACGGCCCCAGCGCACCGAAACAAAGAAAGCCTAGGCCAGCACGTGCACAAGGCACCTCAAGCAACATCCGCCATCGGTCCAACCAAAGCAGCCAAACAGGTGTCAAGAAGACTTAGCCATACCTAAGAAACCGAAGAGCGAAAACACCTAGACAAACAAAAAAGAAACTAACCTAACCATTCTGCAACCGCCAAGAGAACCCCAAGAGACCAGAGAGAAAATTGGGGGCTATCCCCATGAGGCTTCGTACCTTAGGAGAGCGACACACTCCCTCATAATCATTACTATCCAAGCCACTTAACTAAAGTTATGAGCGGCCCCATGGAGGAAAGGATTAGGCACCTAAAGCCCAAGGGACGACCTCAGTCAACCTCGGTCAACAGAGGAGGCTCAGAGGAAAACACAGCAGAAAGGCAAAACCAAGGCCACCAGAGACTCCAACAGCAAGCAGAAAACCACACCCAACGATCAAGAATGGGTGGAACCCTTAACCGAGCGTCAACAAGGAGAGGAGTGGAAAGAGATGGATTAGCCCCAAAGAGGACTCCGGAACAACAAGGCCTTAGACCACTACAAAGCAAAGCCTACCAAGCCCTAGCAGCCAACAGATCCACCTCAACCACAACCTCGGCATGCAAACCACCGAAAAATGCCAACCACCGAAGAAGACTCAAGCAACCATTGACCAGGGCCCCCAAAAGGAAAAGCTTCCCTAAAAGTTCGCGGAGGGAGGTGAAATGAACCCCTCACCGAACCCTAAAAAGCTACAAAGAAAGTACAGTCCCAATGAACCAGATCGGAGAAAGCCAGGTCAGCACGTGCACCAAGATGCACCTCGAGCAAACTCCGCTACCAGTCCTACAATGCAGCCAAACAGGTGCCAAGAAAACCTGGCCGTACCAAAGCAAAAGAACAAAACCAAATCCACCTTGAAGCCAGTCAAAACCAAATAACAATCCTCGGGAGGGCCAGACATAACCAAATAGTCCCAACAAGGTAGCACCAAATCGGGCCACCAAACAATCCTTAAGCATAAGGAACTCTGCACAAGGTACTGTAGAAAATAGAAAAAACAATGCACAATGTAGCATATCTCGTACCTACAAACCACGCGCACTAGACCTCACATGTCATCTCCCTTGACATCAACTCTGGAGCAGAGACTAGCTCTGCAACCATCCTACCGGAACTCACAATGGCTTTTACCACCGGAGAACCAAGAACATCAACCTCAAAAAAAACTCAGGCATGACCAATCGGTACCGGCCGAGCATCAGAGGGCCGAGCATCACACCTTAGGATAAAAAGCCTAGCTGCGCTGCATTACCAAGAGGGAGCAGAGCACTGAAGGCTGAGCACCACCATTGAACCTGAACAGAGAGGGCCAAACAACCCACCACTGAATCATAGTATAATGGAGCCGAGCAACCCCAAATCATCCATAGGCACAAGCATAACCCAGAACATAGGGGCCAGCGCGTTCGTCCCACGTGTCATCAACCTGCCAACAGCTCGTATTCTTCAACCAAAGGTCAACCACAGAGGTCCAAAAAGAACCCAAAATAGACCATTTCAAGACAGCCAAGGACAATGCAAAACGATTTATGCAAGTCAGGAGTCCATCCATGGAGAAGAACCACAAGGAGAACCAGGTTCTCGAAAAAGCACAACTCACCAAAATCAACAAAATTGAGCCTAAAAATAGCATCTGTAAAAAACAACAAAAGATAACGGAGGTTCATCCAAGATCAAGAAACCACCAGAGACTTGTCATCGCACCCGTGAGAACCCACCGGAGAAAAACCCGGTATAAGATCCAGCGGTGTCTTCCACAGTGGCGACGTCTCTCCAACGATGACCTGCACGGGAGAAAACCAACTGTTAGCTTCCAAAAACTAGGTTCAATGGCCCAAAACAACAACCGGGACACTATGAATACTCAGACTTAGCAGCACAGAACCACCACACGAGGCCCGAGGGAGAGCTCTCTAAGAAGAAGAGCTCCCCCCGAGTTAAGCACACCCAAATCACCTCAAATCGCCTAGAGAGAGAAGCTCTGGTTCTTTATGTTGATTTTTAGAATAAATCATGTTTTTAAATCCAAATAAAAAGCATAGATGCTCTAGAAATATTAAAATAACCCCAAAAATTCCAAATTTGAGTTTCTTCTAGGGTTTGAGCCTTCTTACACATTTTTGGTCATGAGACCTTAAATCAAAATTTTAAAATATTTTCATGATCTATGTTCTCTCTTCATCCTAGGTCTGTTCTATCATCTTTTCTTTTTTTCTAAACTCTATGAACATGGTATATACATGGTTTAAGAGATGATACATAAGGTCACAAGTTTTGGATTCAAGATCCACTAACCTTTAATGAAGTCCAAGGAAGATAGTTCATCCTCCTCCTTCCTCTTTCTCCTGCTTCTTCTTTAATTTATAACCAACTAAATCTTCTTCTAGCTAGGGTTTAGTTTACTTAGTTAGGTTGAATCCTAACCATGGTTGACTTAGGGACATGATTGGGAGACATGAGTTTGGAATAGAAATTTTCCATAGGTCATTCCATCTTTCAATTCCAATCACATGGCAATTTTCCTTTTTCTTTTCTTCTTTTCTTTTTTTCTTTATTTTCAATAATGGTCACATCAACTCCCTCTCCTCTCATGAAGTTTTGTATATATATATATGTGTGTATATATATATATGTAAATATATGTCTTAATTGCTAGGAAAAATATAGAAGAAAAATCATTCAAAGTCCCATCAAGAATTATGGAAGAATACTTTTTTTTTCTTTTTTTTTTTCTTTCTTGAATAGTAAAATGTCACATCAATTTCTCTTTCTTCTCATGGAGATGTATATATATGTGTATATATATACCTTCCTTGCTAAGAGAATTATGAAAGACAATTCAAAAATTCTTCCAAAAGTCACATCATTCCTTTTTTTTTTCTTTTCTTTCTTTGAATAGTAAAAAGGTCACATGACAACTTCTCTCCTCCTAAATTTTGTCCTCCCAAACGAGATTTATATGTACATATATATATATAATTTTTGTTTTATTTTATTTTATATTTTAAGATACTTAATTTTAGTTTTGGACCCAATTTTAATTGAATTAGTTTTTCATACTCAGGCTTAATTTAAATTTTTCATACTATATTTTGGCCCCTTAGGACCCATTAAAACTTTTATTGTAAGGTCACCTCATAATTCTGTATTTGGACCCATTTGGGAACTAATTTATTTTTGGGCCAACATGAATTAATTTAAGCTAATTTCATTTCTTTTCATTCTTGGGTCTTTCCTACTTTGGGCTTAATTTTATTTCTTTAGCCCATCTTCTAAGTTCTCATCATCTTTTAGATTTTAGCTTAAACTCACATAACTATCTTTTTCTTTCACCCATTTAATTTTCATATTTTGATCCTCGTTTGGTTGTTGTGCCAAATTTAATTTCTTGAACTTGACTCCTACTACTTGAACTTCTATTGAAATCCTTGAGCCTTTGTTAAAATCTTGAACTAAAGATTTTTTTATCTTATTGGCCCTACTTGATTCTTCTCAAGATGCCCACTTGAATATTTATCTTGGGGCTTCCAATCGAATCTTTTGTTTAAGTACATACTCCATGCCTAAAGTTGACTTTTAGAAGTGTTACTTCCAAGTCTTTTTCTCTCAACAATCATGAAATGTAATCTTCTTTTTGATTCGTGTGTTGGGATTTTTTATATAAAATTATATTCAGACATTTTATATTACTTTTAATAATACAATGGATTGTCTCAGCCCATTTATATATGCGTTTGTGAAAAATATATTTTTATTATTTATAATTAAAATACAAAATATCGGTAATTATACACAGCAGAAATTCTGGTAAATAGAGTTTGGCTTACTTATAGAATATCATAATTCTAGTTATCGTATAATTAAATTAGTTCACAACCTAGATAGGCTTGACATCCTATCGGTATAGCTACAAACAAAATCTCAGTGGTTTATCTTAATCACATAAATTTGTTCGATAATTTAAGACAGATTGTGTTCGGTACACCAGAAATGTATTAAACAGGACCAAATGTGAAATTAATGTCCATATACTGATATGATTGGACTTACACAATTTCACAGTTTGCTCGATGGCTCATATATTCTTAATCTCGAAAAATATTGAATACTGACGTAATTTAATATTTTATTATTTTGAATTACTTACGGACGAGATTCAATCTCATTGTTTCAATAGACCATGTAGTTTGAGTAATAAATATTAGAATGTGATCAGTGTTATATTTTGAAAGAATCTGTGTCGAGAATAATTCTGGATTGTAATACCCCTTGATAAATTATAACTTTTGTTACTACTAGTAAACTTGATCAGTGAATTATTAATTTAATTCGGTAGTATGTTAAATAAGTTAAATTTAATAATCAAGGATTGTAAATGTTGGTGAAATTAAATTGTCTGTAATTAAATTTTCTAAGCGGGTATTGGTAAACTTAACACAGATAATCATATTATGTGTTATATAACTCGGCAAACAAGAATTTTTATCGTAATGATCTAAGATAATTAAATTAAAGTGCAGTTGTAATTATTTAGTAGAATTAATTACAATTAAGAGTATTACAAATATATCACAAGGTGCTGATATATAATTTTTTTTTGGATAATTAAAAATATATATACGAAGAACAATAAGAACAAGATTACAAGGGGAATACCCCAGGAAAGAAACAAGAAACCAAACAAGCCAAGCAACTAACCTAGGAAAAAACCAAAACCAAGACAGCAAAGACAGCAAAAAAGCAAAACCAAACAAAAAAACCAGCAACAGCCGCCTCCAAGAAGAACAGCAGCAGCACAGAAAGAGATCCCTCCAACGCAGAGCAGACCAAGACAGCGATATAGCAGCAGCAACCCAGCAGCCAAGCAAAAAACCAAAAACAAACAAAAAACCAGCAACAGCCGCCTCCAAGAAGAACAGCAGCAACACAGAAAGATGGCAGAACGGGAAGCAGCATAAGACAAGAACCAACACAGCACAGCAGCCCGAAGCATCAACAAATGGACACCAGAAGCAACCACAACCAACAAAAGAATAGCGAAGAACACCAGATGATGAAAGCAAAAAGCCATCCAAACACGAGCCATGGATAACCCCCATGGCTAGGGAAATTAAAGCAAAAACCCAACAAAACAAAAGCAACAAAGTTGCAAGCAGCATGGCAGCCAAGACAATCGCATCAGCAAGGCAACAACAGCAATCAAGCCCAAAGCCAGCAAAACCACCCCTCACCCCACAACATCATTCCGAACCACACAACCACCCCTCACCAAGCCTTAGCTCTCTTACGCCTTGGCCTGGTCCAACAGCTGAAAACCAAAAGGAAAATAAGAAAACCACAATAAGCAAAAAAAGAGAAGTCCTGAACCTGCACCAGCGGACACAACTACCACATTAATAGGGTTAGTACACAAAAGAATAAACCAAAACAAAATCAAAATAGCTCCCAATCGTGAATAATCTTCCTATTATCCTCGGAGATCGGAAACCCCTCAACCGGGGACAGACGGTCCCGGACCGTGCACAGAATATTCGACAAAACCATCGGCCAACCCTGACTATAATTCTAAAATTTCCAAAAATTATGCTCCCGCCATAAACCATACGTAGTGGCCGCGAATGCCACCCTTAACACACAGCTCCTAAGAGACACCCACTCATCCCACATAGGGGCCAAAACCAATAACCTACAACGAGACAAGACTTTAACGCAAACGGCACGAGAAAACGGGCATTGGAAAAACAGGTGGTCATAGGATTCGTCGTTGCTAGAGCACAACAGACATCTAGTAGACGAACCCAAACCAAAAAGACATAGGCGGTCCCCCGTATACAACCTATGCCGAATGGCCACCCAAAGAACAAAACTAAATTGAGGGATATGCTTCCTACCCCAAACCAGGGCAAACCAAGGGACCTTGGCTCTGGACGACCTAATCCGACTCCAAAGGAACTTAATGGAAAAAAAAACCCTCCCCATTAAGTGCCCATACAACAATGCCCTTCTTAGAATTGTCCGGGCGAAGATCACCTGGAATAGCCCTCTTGAGCTCAACAAGATCAGTGGACTGAGCTGGGGGGCAACACCACTCCCTACCACACACCACCGAACTGACCTTAGCAAGAGGACTAAGGCCATAGTCATACACAATCCTACTACCCTTAAACTCCACAATAGGGCCCCAAGGGTGCCAGGGGTCATCCCACAAGAACGTGTCCTGACCATCACCAATCTGATACCTAATAAAGGGCCTGACCAGAACCCGAAACTGTAGGATCTTCCGCCATGCCCAAGAAGGCGAGCTTGGCATCGTAACCACCCAAAAACTCCTGCCCCTTAACAGATTAGATTTCACCCACAAACACAAAAGGGACATCTCCCCACCAGTAATCAAAAACCACACATGCTTGGAAACCGCAGCCTTGTTCCAAGTGGACACGATTTAAACCCAAGACCCCCTCCCTCTTGGGAACACAGACCTCAGCCCAAGCCACCTTAGCACCCGACGACTTCATCTCACTCTCGCTCCATAAGAAAGCTCTCATAAGACCTTCAACCTCCCTAGAAACTTTTTAGGGAGAATGAAGAGATAAGACCAAAAGACCTGCATGAAGAAAACTATGGAAGTAATTAATTGAACCCGCCCCGTAAAGAAAAGCACTTTATTAGCCCAAGACGACAGCCGTTTAACAATTCTAGCAATGAGGGGTTTGCACTCCCTATAAGAAAGCTTAGAGGTAATCAACAAAACCCCCAGATATCTAACAGGAAGAGAACCCTCGACAAAACCTAAGATACTCAGGATACGTCTCTTGATACCTTCCTCAACCCCGGAAAAGAACACATGACTCTTCTAGGGACTAGGAGCCAGACCAGAGACCTTTTGAAAATCGCTCAACACCTCTTTCACCACACCAGTCGACTTAATATCCGCCTTCAAAAAAATCATCAGATCGTCCGGGAAACACAAGTTTACAATCTTATTTTGACGACAACGCCAACGGAAATTAAAGTACCTTTCAAAAGCAGCCTTGTGGAACATGCCTGATAACACTTCCATGGCCATCACAAACAGATAAGGAGATAAGGGGTCCCCTTGCCGCAACCCCTTCATACCCTTAAAGAACCTGTGTAGCTCCCCATTAATACATATCGAGAAGGATGGGGTCGTCAAACATTGCCTAATCCAAGTAATCATACGAGGAGGGAAACACATTCTACTCAAAACCTTAATCATAAAATCCCATCTCACATTATCATATGCTTTCATAAGATTAACCTTCACAGCACATCGCGGGCCGTGGCTATCCTTATGGTAATCCCGAAGCAATTCTTGAGAAAGCAAAATGTTATCCGCGATGCGACGACCCTTCACAAAAGTGGACTGAGAGGGTCCAACAAGGGACTGCAGAACCTGTTTAACCCTATTGGCCGTGATCTTGGAAATGTATTTATAGATCGTATTACAACAGGAAATCGGTCGGAACTCCTAAATAGACGAAGGATTAGGCACCTTAGGAATAAGAGCCACCAGAGTAGTGTTCACTTCCTTAAGCAAAAAACCACCTTCAAAAAATGATTGAATGACAGCAATAACATCTTGACCAACAACCGACCACGCACTTTTGAAAAAACCCACAGAAAACCCATCCGGGCCCGGGGCCTTATTAGACTTGATGGATCAGAAAGCCTCGCGAATCTCCTCAGAAAACACCTCTCTCCAACCCAGAGGCCTGCTCCTCAGAAAGCCTCTTAGACACAAACTGATCAATATCCCACCCAGAAGGGCTAGGGCCAACATGCTCACGGCGAAGAAGGTCCTCATAATACCGAACTATATGATCAGAAATAACAGCAAGATCCTCAATTCTCGATCCATCCGGCAGGACCAGAGAGGAAATTCTAGACCTATTTCTTTGGAGGTTAATGGATCGAAAAAAGAACTTAGAGTTTTGGTCCCCAAGATTCAACCATAGGATACGGGACTTTTGACGCAACAGGCTTTCTTCAGCTCTAGACAAGTCCCCATAGAGCTTAGCCGCCTCCCTCTCCTTAGAAATCAAACCCTCATCCAAAGGGTGTTTATCCACTAAGCTTTGGAGGTCTTCCAGAATAGCCTTCTGAGATTGCACCCGACAATCAATGTTACCAAAGTGCCTTTTATTAAGGCCCT
>JAUTBS010193372.1:0-11807 GCA_032361285.1 Aequorea victoria | reverse complement strand
TTGATTTGCAAAGGTATAAAATATAAAGCAAGAAAGCTCAGAATACCAAAGCAACATGGAAACATACAAATCATGTATAAACACATATAAGGCAAAACATGACATTTCCATTATACAAGAGATTTCTCCCCCTTTGTATGGATGTAAAGCAAGCAAGCATGTATGGAGGCATGACACTTCAAAACTAAAATGACTTTAATAAGTCATTTCTCCCCTGACAAGCACAAAAGCACAAAAAGGTCTCTTTCTTGTGAAAGAAAACCAAAAGCAAACAACTCCCCCTTTGTTAAGCAACTAAGAATGTAATTCTCCCCCTATGATAAACACATAAACAAACAATTTTTTCATGATGTGCAAATCAAACACATGATTGAAAAAGGCTTTTAGGCCAACACAAGCATTGTTTCAAAAGTTATTTGCGAGTATTACAGGTATTATCTCAGAAGTTTCTCACTAGCATTAAAGGCAATATCTTGATGAGTTTGGCTTACATGCCTCAAAGGCTCCTCTCAAAACTTATTTTTCTGAAAATGGCATACCAGCCCTAAAGTGTTTTTCAAAAAGAGAAAAAAAATGTTTGTATCTATTCTTAGACATGAAACCTTGTTTATCAACTGTCCCATGAACTATGTTGGTCTGATCTTTTGTAAAAAGGTACGTATGTAACTCAAAAAATACCTGAGCGTGACTTAAATCTTTTTTATTAACATTCATTGATATTTTTGTTTTAGGTGCATACATCATGCCTTATCAAAAATAATGTTTCTTCCGCTTTGACTTTCACTCATATACATATGTTGTTACATTAGCTTTGTCAAAGAAAGGCATTTGTACGGACCCTATTTTGATCGAACATGATGGACTGACCCACCGGTTGGCCCTGCCCAATGATGAGAATATTTTCAAGAATGAGAATAACTTCCAACAAGAACAAATCGACATGAGAGGCGCTCAAAGTAAGATTTTCATCCAAACCTTCCTAGTTTTTTACGATTTTCAACACAATTCTGTCAAAAACTGTCATCAAGTATATTGAACCTTATTTTCAACCAAAATAACTTTAAAACATATGTTTTAACTCTTTATTTTAAGTTTCAAAAGTTAGGGTGGGCCTTTTTTGCTTCCCGTTCCAGACCTCCTCCGTTTTGGACAGTTTTTGACATATTTTCTTCGGAAGTTGTCTACCCATCCTTAGGATCTTGTTTTCAATCAAAACAAACTCAAAATCTATATTTTAGACCCTCTAGTTTAAATATTAAAAAATTTGGGCGAGTATTCGTTTCTTTCCGGGATGCCCCTAGACTCCGTTCCAATCGTTTCTCAACCAAACCTCTTCAAAACATGCTTTTACCCACCCTCAAACCTTGTTTCTATTAGACTAAAACTTAAAAAATGTGGTTTTTGATCACTCGTTTCATGTTTTGAAGGTTAGGCAATCCTCCTTCACTTTTTGAACCTTCAAACCATTTCAAAATACCGAAACGATCACCACAAAGCCCCCATGGTTGGCCCCAACTTGGGGTCTGAGCCAGGAAGGACATTCAAGCCTCCATGGCTGGATTGTCCTTAAGGGAAATGCCAGGAGGGCCATACCGGCTCTCTGGGTAGAGTCCTGGCCTAAACAAACTCGTTTCGCACCGGGACTCTTTCCAATTGGTCGGGCTTTGTCACACCCTCATCCCACATAAAAAATTAAGGTTTTTCCACCTCTTTCTAGCCACCATATAAAGACCCCTTCACCTCTCCTTTCAATTCATTCAGAATCAATTGATTCAAAGTTCTAAAAACTGGATATCGCCTTTGCGTACTCGAATGATTCAATGACTTACGAGTTGTAGAATCCATGTTTGAAGAACTAGTTCATATTTTGAGTGCTTAAGTGTTGAGGAGATCGAGGATGAGTCTTCCGAGTTCGCTTCAGAGTTCGTAGTTCTAAGGTTGCGCAGGGTTGATCGGCAATCTACAGGTCAATGTAAGTTTTTCTTTAGTTTTTTAGTTTTTTTGCTTTGGTAGTTAGTTTCAATATTGTTCTTAGTTATGTAGTTAGTCTAGAATAATGTCTTCTTCCAACGACCCCTAGAGAGTCGGGAGAATTCCGACACCTAACCCCCAGACTCCCGAAGGGTCAGGGCCTTGCATGTTTTCTGTTTTTAAAACTTATTTTTGAATCATCTAAGGCCTAAATCTAACTTTTGAATTGTTTTTTAAGTCTTTTTAAATTATTTGTTATCATTTTCATAAATCATTTCTATATTTGCATGAAAACTCTTCCGGGCGTCCATTTTCGACGCACGATCGATTTTCTATCAAATCTCACATTTTTTATCATGACTTTGCATTTATCACATCGATTACATGTTTTTATGAATCCAAACTAATTTTTTGAAAAATTCACGCACAAATCATGCTATTTAGAGATGTTTTAATCATCGCACGAGTCATTTCCACGACGTTTCTGCGAAGAACGTTCGTTTTTAATGCGAGGCCTGTGTAGGGCTCGTTTGTATATTTCATAAATTAAAAACCCATTTTTATAATGTTTATGGGTCTTAGGATGTCAGCTAACCCTTTTTCTAAAAACTTTTAAAATTTAGCTGATTTTTTAATCCGGATAGTCAGGGCCTGTTTCAGGGTATTCCGGGTTCAAAAACCATTTTTTGAGATTATATGTCAAAAGTGCGTATTTTTTCAAGAGATATTCAAAAATGTCATCAAAAAAATAATTTTCATACTATAATGTTAATTTGGAAGAAATATCATGACATGATTCATCATGCATTTAACCTAGTATCACGTGATTTAGTGTACAAAAGAGCATAGTACCATGAGGTTAGGTTCCCCTTTTAGTTTAACAATATAATTTTAAAATGAACTTGCACACGAGCACCATTATGGTTGAACTTATAGGGTACTTGAATGATTGTTATGTTAGTCGTTAGGTAAGTAGTGAAGATAGAAACCCAAGAATTGTTTTCGGTTATCCTGAAAGCGATAAGTGGTTATGACTCTCTAGCATTCTATTTCTAGATTGTTTGCTCTATTTTATATTTTTTGCATGCCCGAGACGAAAGTGAGGCAACGTACCATCTTTTCCTAAAATGCTTTTGAAAACGTAAGCCTACCTAGTTAGTTTACCTGTCATTTATGTATTAGTTAGGTATATAGACTTAAACATAAGAACCAATGGTGATGAGTATATTCTAATCATGAGGTTAGGCTGAGCGGGTTCCTAACACCTTCCCACTTGGTACCTTAACTTCCGAACTCGAACTGTGGTGATGAAAAGGCTAAGCTTAATCCAAACATAGTCATTCTAGCTTCTTAGACATTAAAACTAAGTGGCAACTCTATTTTGTTCTAGACTTTGATTTTTAGATCTTACGATCGCACCCAAACTGACGGAGGTTGTTCGATTAAGACTCGATCGTCTATCTACAAATGTTATGGTTACAATAAATAATGAATATCAGTCAAAAGGGCTTTCCCCCGTAGGAAACTTTTTCAGCACTGCGAGGCAGGGAGGGGGCACCTATACTCGTGTGCAAGTTCATTTCAGTATTCTTTTGTTAAACTAAATGGCGAACCAAACCTCATGGTACTACGTTCTTTTTTGCACTGAATCGCATGCTGCTAGGTTAAATGCGTGATGAATCTTAACATGGCATCTATCACAGTCTTTATGCAAAATTAATATTCTAACATGAAAAAAAAATTGGATATCATTTTTAAAAAGCTCTTGAAAAATATATGTCCTTTTGACATATAATGTCAAAAAAGTCATTTTGGGGCGGGATATCCCGTAATGGACCCAAAGTGGTCCCGAACTGGGAGATTTTAAAAATTAGCTAAATTTTAAGACTTTTTAGAAAAAGGTTGAGTTAACATCCTAAGACCCGTAAATATTTTAAAATGGTTTTTTGGTTTATGAAATATGCAAATGAGTTCTACACAAGTCTCGTGTTGAAAACAGACGTTCTTCGCAGAAACGTCATGAAAATGAATCGTGCGATGATTGAAACGGCTCTAAATTGCATGATTTGTGCTTGAATTTTCACGAAAATTATTTTTGGATTCATAAAAAATATAATCGATGTGATAAACGCGAATTCATGACAGAAAAATGTGAGATTTCATCAAAAATCGATCGTGCGTCAAAAATGGACTCCCGAAAGAGTTTAAGAATATCATTATAAACGATATAGAATGACTTAGATGATTCAAAAATAAGTTTTTAAAAGTATAAAAACATGTAAGGGCCAGCCCTTCAGAATTCTATTGTTAAATTAAATTGGGAACCTAAACTCATGGTACTATATTCTTTTGTGCATTAAATCGCATGCTACTAGGTTAAACGTGTGTTGAATCGTAACATGCCATCTATCATGATGTTTATGCAAAATTAATATTCTAGCATGAAAAAAAATTGGATGTCAATTTTGAAAAGATATTAAAAAAATATTAAAAAAATACGCACTTTTAACAAATAATGTCGAAAAAGTAATTTTTGGGACCCGGGATACCCCAGAATGAGCCTGAAGTGGGCCCGAACGGGCCGATTTTAAAAAATAGCAAAATTTTAAGAAAAGAGTTGAGCTAACATCCTAAGGCCTATAAACATTAAAAAAAGGTTTTTTAGTTTATGAAATATGCAAATGAGCCCTACACAGGCCTCGTGTTGAAACAGACGTTCTTCGTAGAAACGTTGTGGAAATAAATCGTCCGATGATTGAAACAGATCTAAATTGAATGATTTGTTCATGAATTTTCATGAAAATTGTTATTGATTCATAAAAATACGTAATCGATGTGATAAATGAGAATTCATGATAGAAAAATGTGAGATTTGATCAAAAATCTATCGTGCGTCGAAAACAGAGGCCCGAAAGGATTTTCTTTCAAAAATGGAAATGGCTTAAGAAAAATATTATAAACGATATAGAATGGCTTAAAATAATTAATATATTAGACTTTGGCCTTAGATAATGCAAAAATAAGTTTTTAAAAGCGTAAAAACATGCAAGGGTCCGACCCTTCGGGGGTCGGAGGTTACGTGTCGGGACACGTCCAACAAGGGGTCGGGCATCAAAAGCCAACACTATTTTTAGACTAACTACATAACTAAGAATAATATTGAAACTAACTACCAAATCAAGAAAACCTATAAAAAAGAAGAAAAACTTACATTAACCCGGAGATGGCCGATCTGCCCGACGCGCTCTCAGGACTACAAACTCTAAAGAAAACTTGAAAGACTCCTTTTGGATCTTCTCGACACTCGAGCGCTCAAAACATGGACTAGTTCTTAAAACACGGATTTTGTAACTCGTAAGTTGCTGAATCATTCGAGTACGCAAAGGCGGTCTGTAATTTTTAGAACTTTGAATTGATTGATTCTGAATGATTTGAAAGGAGAGGTAAAGGGCTCTTTATGTAGTGGCTGGAAGGGCTTGAAAAACCTTGAATTTTTGATGTAGGATGAGAGTGTGACAAAGCTCGACCAATCAGAAAGAGCTTCGGCGTGAAAGAAGTTCATCCGAGCCAAGACTCTGCCCAGAGGGTTGCGCCGACCCTATTAGATTTTTTGTTAAGTTTGGTCCAGCCATGGGGGCTCGGTCCCCGAGGGTGGGACAAACCATGGGGGCTTTTCGGGGGCCATTTCGGTCTTTTAAAGGGGTTTAAATGTTCGGGAAGCAGAGGAGGATTGTTCGACCTTAAAAACATCAAATGAATGATCAAAAAATTATTTCTTGAGATTTTAGTTTGACAAAAAACAAGGTTCAATGGATGGTAAAAATGTCTTTTGGAGAGGTTCGAATGAAAAACGATTGGAACGGAGTATAAGGGCGTCCCAGAAAGAAAAGAAGGCTCACCTGAATTTCTGAATATTTAAACTAGAGATTTTCAAATATAGGTTTCCAGTTTGTTTGGAATGGAAATAAGATCCGAGGGATAGATAGACATCTTCCGAAGAAAATGTGTAAAAAATCATTCAAAACGGAGGGATGTTTGGGCCGGGAAGCGAAGAAAGCCCACTCTGACTTTTGAAACTTAACTAAAGAGTTAAAACATATGTTTTGAAGTTATTTTGGTATAAAACAAGGTTCAATAGATTGGATGAAGGTTTCCAAAAGAATAGTGTCGAAAACCATCAGAAATGGGAAAGGTTTGACTGAAAACATTTCTTTTAGTGCCTGTCGTGTCGATTTGTTCTTATCAGAAGTTATCCTCATTCTCAAAAATATCCTCATCATTGGGTAGGGCTAACCGATGGGTCAGTGCATCATGTCCAGTCAAAATAGAGTGTCTACAGATGCCTCTCTTTGACAAATTTCATGTAATAACATATGTATAGGTGTGAATGTCAAAGAAGAAGACACATCATTTTTTTACAGGGAATGATGTATAGGCCTAAAATAAAAGCATCAATGAAGTTTAATGAAAAAGAATTAGGTCACGCTCAAATATTTTTTGAGTTTCCTACGTACTTCTTTGTAGAAGGTCAGACCAACATAGTTCATGGGGCGGTTGATAAATAAGTTTTAATGTCTAGGAATAGACAAGAAGGTTTTTATTTTATTTTTGGAAAACACTTTAAGGCTGATATATCATTTTTAGAAAACTAAGTTTTGAAAGGAGCCTTTAAGCCAAGTGAGCCAAACTCATAGAGATAAAACCTTTAATGTTGGTGAGAAACTTCTGAGATAATACCTGTAATGCTTGCAAGTAACTTCTGAAATAACACCTTTAATGCTATTGAGTAACTTCTGAGATAACGCTTGTAATACTGGCGAGTAATTTCTGAGATAACGCATATAACGCTGGCAATAAACTTCTGAGATAACGCTTGTAATGCTGGCAAGCAACTTCTGAGATAATACCTTTGATGCGGGTGAGCGATTTATATGGTAATGCCTTTGATGCGGGCGAGCAACTTTTGAGATAAACACCTGTAATACTGGCAAGCAACTTATGAGATAACGTTTGTAATGCTGACAAGTAACTTCTGAGATAACGCTTGTAATGATGGCAAACAACTTCTGAGACAATGCCTTCGATGCAGGTGAGCAACTTCTGAGAGAATGCATTTGATGCGAGAGAACAACTTTTGAGATAAACACCTTTAATGTTGGCGGACAAAGTTTGAGATGACGCCTTTAATGCCGGCAGACAAATTTTGAGATGAGTTTTTCTTTGTTAAAGAGATCTTTGAGAAACCTTTTAGGTTAGCTAGCCATTTTAACATTTTGATTTTATGGAGAGAGAGCCTTTAAGATGGGCGAGCCGCTTTGGAAGAGTATTTTTTCTTAAAGAGCCTTTAAGACTGACATTCCATTTTGAAGAAATTTTTTCTAAAGAAGCTTTAAGGGGGGCAAGCCATTTTGTGAAAAGCTTTTTTGATAAAGAACCCTTTAAGGCGGACAAACTATTTTGATAAATATTTTTTTTTTAGAGAGGCCTTTTCGGCGGGTAATCCACGTTTAGGGTAGGAGATAACTTAAAACCACTCATAACATAGAAAGCACAACAAACATGCATTGAATATCAGATACTACAAATGACCAGCTCATTACGACGTTAAGCGGTAGACTGAGCTATCTTCCTTCTCAAATTTAGTAGAATTCTCACAATGGTGATGATATTTAATCAATCATCTCTTTTGGCCATGCATGCCTCTAAGAATCATGAGTAAAGTGTCACACCTCGCCCTAAGGTACCGGGCACGGGACGCAAGGAAACATAGCTAAACCATCTCATCGTACCTTCATTAACTCGATTCCATTATCATCCAAGAAATCCTTCATATTTTTTTTACATAACACAACTTACATCGCACAAGGGCTCTCCGGCCACTAACACATACATCGGTTACAACTCAAAATAAAATACCCGGTGGAGTATATCTCCACGGATCCAAACCTAAATCTATTTTTGCAGTGGACCCGACCACACACATCTTTTGCCTAAACCTCTTACAAAGATTAGTGTGGAGGTGAGGTAGAAAATCAACATGCTCACTAATCACTAGCAACAGTATTATAAATTGTACAATGGATGAAAATAATTCATACTTTAAAACTAGGATAGCATTTCGGAAAGCATACTTTTGTCACAAAAGATTCAAAGTTTCATCTTTTCACAAATCACCTCATAAAAGAGTTTTCCAAGACTTTAAGCATTCCGATATTCTGTTTTACTTCATCTTCATTTTTTCATTTCTCTTAGTAGAGAAAAGCATATATAATAAAATTTTCCAAAAACTGTTATCTCTTTGAAAAGAGTTGTTCATCATTTTACCATTCATTATTTTTTAAAAGAGAATTTTTTAGCTTATCATCATTCACCTCCCAGTAGAAGAATTTCATATCCATAACAACATCACATCTTAGTGGAAGATCTTCAAAAACCACCTCTCAACAGATGATTTATAATAACATTTTCATTTATTCACTTAGTAGTGATAAATATGTCTTTTTATTCCATGCATCCACTTAGTAGTGGTAATATATTTAGCCATTTATTCATAATCTTTTTTCTCATGGAGCATTGGGTTGCATTAACCAAGGTCAAACATTTTTTGCAACATATTTAGCCACTCTCCTTATGTCACACACAACCTATCACATTTTGACAGAAAGGTTATGCACATATTTCTGGCAACGATTCCATCGTCGCACAACCTACGACTCATAGTATCGGCGATGTGTCAGTCCACTACGACCTCTAAACTCAAGACATGCTTAGAACCGACTCAACCTAAGCTTTGATACCACGTTGTCACGTCCCACCCCGAGGCACCAGGCATGGGACGCGAGGAAACATAACATAACCATCTTGCCTTTCATTTTTTTCCCCAAATTCCCTTAATATACAAGGAATCCTTCATATATTTTTTTATTTACATAACACAATTTACATCGCATAAGGGCTCATTGTGACCACTAGCACATACATCGATTACAACTCAAAATAAAAATATCCGGTGGAGTATATCTCTATGGATCCTAACCCAAACCTATTCTTATAGTGGACCTGATCGCGCATATAATTTGTTTGTACCTGTTACAAAGATCTGTGTGGGGGTGATCTATAATCCACGTGCTCACCAATCACTAGCAACGATATTATAAATTACACAATGGAAGAAAACAATTTATCACTTTAAAACATAATAATATTTTGCGAAGCACACTTTTTGTCACAAAAGATTTCAAGTTTCATCTTTTCATAAATCACCTCATAAGAGGGTTTTCCAAGATTTTATCCATTTTCGATATTACATTACTCTTCATCTTCATTTTTCTATTTCTCTTACTAGAGAAAAGGATATATAATAAAGTTTTCCAAAAAATGTTATCTCTTTGAAAAGAGTTATTCATCACTTTATCGTCCATTATATTTTCAAAGATAATCTTTCATTCTAATATTGTTCAACTCACAGTGGAGGAATTTCATATTCATAACATCGTCACCTCTCAGTGGAGGAATTTCCAAAAATGACCTCTCAATGGAGGATTTCCAATAACCACCTCTCAACAGAGGATTTCCAATATTATTTTTGTTTATTCACTTAGTAGTGATAAATATATCTTTTCATTCCACGCATCCACTTAGTAGTGGTAACATATTTATCCATTTAATAATCATCTTTTCTCATGGAGCTTTGGGTTCTATTAACCTGTCAACCAAGAGTTGTTGCAGTACTAAGTTCCCAAATATCCCGCCTACTCTTAATTGGGCAGGGCTAAGGATTATTCGCCAGGCCATTTAACAATACTCAGTGGTAGAGCGAACAAATTATATATCATTATACTAGGACATATATACACGCATTATCAGGTGTGCGATACATTCCTTATATTATACCGCAACATATACCCATACATTATCAGGTGTGCGATATACCCACCACATAACACTCACCATGTAATAACAACGCTATCATAGCAACCGTATTATGTTCTTTCATAAAACATCCAACCTTCATTATGTTCCAAAATATATGCTCATAAATTATTTCATAAAATATGGACCATTTCATAAAACATGAGTTCACAATGGTAGTTTGTTTTTACAAGTAAAATCACCATTCATTTTCTTAAATCATATATCATGAAAGTATAAAAAATTTAACCATTCACATACTTATAATACCAAGCTAGTGATAAAGAAACTCACCTCTAATGAGCTCGACTCAAACGACGTCATCCGGTTCACTTCGGATCTCCGGTTCCAACCCAACCTAACACATAAATGTGATCGATCCTTAACTTCACAACTCAAAGAAACTCATGCATGCTTGTGGGGATGTGCATGTGAGGTCATTCCCTTCTTAAGTACCTCACATTTAACAACTCTTGGTACCCTCATGGTCCCCAAGATCCGTAACTTTGGTTTTGTACTTAGATTTTCTTAAAACCTCCTTAAATCATATTTTTCTTCATTTCCAGATTCTATCCCACCTGTTTGAGATTTGTTTTAAAATATTAAACCTTCTCCAAAAATTCTGGATACATTAAAGAGGCTATAATATGATGTTAGATACGTTTTTCATGTTGAACCCGAGAGCCAAATCTCAACAGAAAGGCCTCTAAAAATGCTTGAGGTAGAATCTGTCCAAAAACGTCACTATTTGGGAGAATCCCATTTTCTCCAAATTTGTCTGATGAAAGTGAGGTTTATCCATTTTGGGTGAAATTAGACCCTTATACATTTCTTTTCATATATGGCCCATCTCTAGAGAAGTTTTCTAGAATTCTTTAAAATTGACTATTCTTCTACGATTTTGACGCATAATGTACAAAAATGGCATAGTGGTTCATAAAATACATTTTTGGGTCCAAAACAAAATCGAACATGTTCATGACATGCTAAAGTAGCTCTTTAAAAAAAAAATTCACTTAGGCTCTGTTTGGCTAGCACGAAAAACATGAGATGGAGTATTTAGCCACTATTTTATCATTTTCATGAGGTTCCTTACTTTTTCTTTCTTTTCTACCCTCTTACCCATGCCATAATTATTTTTAACCATCTTAAAATCACTTTATGTGTTATGTTAGTAATTTTTACTAACTTTTTCATAGGTCTCAACTTATTACTTCATCATGATCTCAAATCAAGAAAGTTCCTCTTTCTTAGATTCAAGATCTTTCTTGTGTGTTCTTCCATATTCTTATCTTCTTTAGTTTTGAAGAGAGATAAGAGATGTGAGATGATTAATGATCTTGAAAGTGAGCTTAGAAGATACTTAATTGATGATTTTTGGTTGTTGGCTTGAAGAACTTAGCCTTGAAGTTCTTCATTTCCTCCCTCTTCCTTTTTTCTTCTTCTTTTTTTTTTCCTTCTCTTTTCTCTCATCTCTTCTCTCCCTATCCCCATTGAAATTCTACAGTGAGAATATCTTTGTGCAAATTAAATTTTTATTAGGAAAAATGCTCCTATTTATAGCCAAAAACTTGAGGGTGAAAAGACATTTTTATCTCTTGTTGACCTAAAGGTCTTTCAATCAAGTCTTCAAGTTTTTGCTCGATTATGTTTTGACTCTACAACATATTGATTTAAAGCTCTATGAGTTTAATAGCTAAACAATCTAATTTTTTGTTGTTTATATGTCTCTAAGCATTATATGCTTAGCATCATAACATATTAGAGTAAGGGAGATTGTTAACACACATGTGTGTTTTAATCAAGCCCTTGTAGTTTTTGCTTAATTGGTAATAACTCTTCTAACACATAGGTCTATCTCTCTAAGAGTTAGTTAGCCAAATCTAAGCATATAATCATTATTGTTTGTATGTCCTTATGCATGA
>JAUTBS010193261.1:0-11808 GCA_032361285.1 Aequorea victoria | reverse complement strand
AGTTTTATAATATTTATTATGTTAGAATCATAAACCAATATTTAGATATAGCTATATAAATACATAACAATACATATATATAGATTTATACCACAGTTATATATGTATATATATGTATATATCAAGAAATCATTACATCAAAATATTGTGAAATCAATCAAGAAAATAGGTTTAGATTACCCTAAAACATAATAATTAATCATTGATAATGATTAAGGAAATAAAGGAATGAAAAAACCATAAAAAACCTCGAGTTACAGAGCTCTGCCATGGCTGTCCCAACCTGAGGTGTCGACCCCCTGGATGGAGGTGTCGACCCTTTTGTGCTGATCTCACCAGAGGTGTCGACCCCCTGGATGGAGGTGTCGACCCTTTTGTGCTGAACTCACCCTAGTGTCGACCCTTGGCTCTAAGGTGTCGACCCTTTTGCACCTGGACCACTGGGTTCGATCCAAATTCCCTTGGTGTCGACCCTAATGACCCTTTTGGCCCTGGTGTCGACCCTAATGACCCTTTTTGGCCCTGGTGTCGATCCTAACTCCTTGGTGTCGATCCAAAGCCCTGTAAACACTTCTATGTTGACCCACAAACCTAAAATCTTAGAATATAAACTGTATAACTCTTATGCTCTGTTTGGATAACCAATTAAAACACTCTAAACCATTTAATACCCACTTAACACTTGAAATAAATTCTAAAATACTTAGGCCCTGTTTGGACATCAGTTCAATTGATAAATTAATTTAAATACCAAGAACCTACATGGGAATCATTAAATGGGTTAAGGGGCCGTTTAGTAGTTAGGAGTAGTTCTTTAGCTCCGTTTAATGATTTGAATTATTGCATCGTATCAGGTTAAAGTATTACATCTGTATTTCCTAGAGTTAGCTTAGACTTGAGGTGAGTAGTTTTCATGCTATTTATCTTTCAAAATAAATCCCTGTACCCCTAAAATTGTTTTAAAGGTTTTCCATTCCACTATTTATGCAAACTCTAAAATAGATGCTTTTACTTACTTATTTATGCAAACTTTTGATATGAATGTTCAAGGGAAAAATGTTTATGTTTCAAATATCTTTAAACAAATGCATGATGTACTCTTCTGCAAAACACATGGCATAAATGATTTCAAGAAAATAAAAAGAAGAATGATTTCTTATTATATATGGTGCGATCATGAGATGAGATTCTTGGAATGTGAAAAAGTCCAATGGATAGTTCCTATTCGGGAGTGACTTTCACCGGCTAAGGAAAAGAATCGGTTTGAATCCATGTTGACCTTAGTTGACTCAACGGTTAAGGGACCGTTTCGGGTGCGTTCGGTGACCTTAACTGGAATCGTGTAGAGAATAATTGTGACACCTCACTTTTCACAACACAGTCATTAAGCACTAAATCTAGAATAAAAGGCGTAAAACCTTGAGGATTGGCATTTGAACCCTAGAATGAAAGGGATAAATGCGTGGAATGTGACACGAGACAAGTTTAGAATGATAGAATGGAGAAAAATGATCCAAATAATTCTAAACAAATAACATTGAAAGAAAGTTTAAGTTAGAAAATTTTACAAAAGACGAAAAAGGCGCAGAAAACAGAAACGGGCCAAAGTAAGGCCTAGGAACACCTAAAGCCCAAAAATTTAAATGAAAATCTGGGTAGATTATGAGACTAAGCCCAACATTAAGGGATCAACAAAATCAAAAGCCAAAGAACTCAATTAAGAGTTCAAAGAAGAAAATTCATGAAAGGCCTAAATGAGGCCCAAAACTTTGAGAATCCCAATAGGGAAATTTAATTAGGGCATTTGGCCAAATATTGTGGGGGCCCAATATAATTAAATATTTGAGCCCAATTATATTATTGGAGGCCCAAAGAATTAAATAGAAATCCCAAATAAAGGTTAGGCCCAAAACTTAAAAATTTGACCCAAAACTTTAATTTTCCCCCAAACCCAATTTAATTCTCATAAATTATCAAAATAAATTAATAAAATAAAATAAAAAGGAGGTTATAAAACCCCTTGGCCGGAATTTCCATGAAGGGGAAGTGATGGGATATTTTTTGAGGAAAAAGAAAAAGAAAAAGAAAAGAAAAAGAGAAAAGATGGGTAAGCATGGCTTATGCTTCAAGAATTGAATTTCTTACATTATCAAAACTTCCAAACGTCTTCCATGAATAGTAGACCATGTACCTAGAAGGTGACTTGATGAGAGAGTAGTGAATTTAACATAAATAAAATAAAAGAAAAGAAAAATAAAAGTCTTATCAAAGTACTCTTAAATTAAGGAATGTGTTCCCCATTAAACCAAACTAGACCTTAAGGCCTAAGAAAAATGAATTATTGAATCCAAATAATGCATTAACAATCTTGGAGCCAAAGTTTTGGTTGGATTTGAATCAAATTGGAAGAACAAGAACTCAATGAAAAGTTGGATAAAAACTAAATGAAGGGTAATTTAGTCTTTTCACCCCCAAACCTTTGCCTATAAATAGAAGGCCTTTTTTCCAACACTTAAACCATTTTCTTCACCTCTCACCCTCACGAAATCTCGTGCAAGACCAGAAAAGAGAAGGGAAGAAAAGAAGAAGAAGAAGAAGAAGAAGAAGAAAGAAAGAAAGAAGAAGAAGAAGGAAATCATGAAAGTTTTTAAAACTAAGTCCTAAACATCCTTGATCAAGAAAAAACCAAGTAAGTGACTTCCTAAACCCTCCATTTCTATCATAATATCATATTCACTCCTTTAATCCTCTCTAAGATAAAAGATGTATGGACAAAAAATGAATAAAGATGAAGATAGACCATGGAACCAAGGATGGGAAGTTAAAACCTTGTTCTAGGAAAGTTTTAAAAGGGCCAAAGATGAAGAACAAATAATGTATAAAATGATTAAGAACCTTTTTATGAATGTATTAAGTTGTTGAGATATGTTTGGACATGCTTTGGATGGGTTAAAATAGGAGGAATGGATGGTTGTTTGTGTTTGCGAAGAAATGACCAAAACATAGTAGTTTTTAAGCCATTTCCATATTTTTTCTTGTGCATCAAATGAACTCTAAATAAAAACCTGTTTCTAAAAGAGGCTTTTTGGGATGTCTTGAGTATGTGTGATATTTGGTTGGACTCAAAAATGTATTTTTGAACCTCTTTTTCAATTTTGAAGTTTCTGTGACAGAGAGACAGAATAACAGTCCACTTTGAACTCTTGTATCTTGTTATATAAAAAACCCCTTGAGATGATCCACATATCCAGAGAAAGCTATATGAGTCTAGTTTCATACCCTTTTTACATAAGGTAATTCCATCGAGTACGTTGCGAGATATTTGGATTCTACCAAACTGGCCCATTTTTCAACTGATTCTGTTGTAGTAATTTTTGGACACCTTTTCGTTCATAACCAGTTCTCGATGTCTTCATGAAAACAATTTATCAAATCGTAATCTATCACTCTGTGGATTTTTATAATTTTTCAGTGAGGTTTGGTAGTTTTAAAGTATTTTTAAGTCTCTGTGTCAGAATTTGGAAATAAGGAGAAATATAGTTTAAGAAAGCTTTAAGAAAAACTAAGTACCTAGACCTATGTTAAGAACCTTGGAGACTATGAGGGTTCCAAGAATGATATAATTAAGGATAAAAATACCTCACTTTTATAACCACGCAAGCATGCATGTGTCACCTTAGTCCACGTCGTAAAATTTCTATCTTATCTATGTGTTAGGAACCGGAGTTCCTGAGTGAACTGGAGAGTGTGGCTCAAGGAGGCGCGCTCACTTTTGAGGTCGGTATTTCCTTATCACTAGCTTGGCTTTATAAATATGTGAATGGTTAAATGCCTTGTGCTTTCATGTCTTATGAAAATAAATGGTTATTTTACTTGTGAAAGAAAGTTATGTTTGCGAACTTGTTTTATAAACTGTTTTATAAGCATATGTTTTGGAACGTAATGAAACTTAGATGTTTTATGAAAGAACATAATACGGTTGTTATGATAGCCTTGATATTACATGGTGAGTGACATATTGTGAATATATCGCACACCTGATAATGCGTGGATATATATCCTAGTACAATAATAAATGATGTGTTAGCTCTACCACTGAGTATTGTTAAGTGGCCCGACGAATACTCCTTAGCCTTGTCTAATTAAGAGTAGGCGGGATATTCGAAGACTCAGTACTGCAACAACTCCTGGTTGGGAGGTTAATACAACCCTTGGCTATAATGTTTATTATGAAATGATTGATGGATGAAAATGATGAAATCATGGGATGTCTCTTTTAAAGATATATGATGCTTGGAAAAACCTCTCATGAGGAGATTTGTGAAAAGATGGAACTTGGAACCTTTTTATGAGAAAAGATATGTTTTGTGAAAAATTACTCTGCTTTCATGTGATGAACTGTTTTAATTTTCATTGTGCAATTTATAATGTTATTGCTTGTGATTGGTGAGCACGTGGATTATAGCTCACCCCCACACAGATTGATGTTTTTGGCAGATTTGATGACAGGGCTATGTTCGGTATAGTCCACTGTGGTCTTAGGCTTTTTGGGAAGATTGTAGAAAGTTAGGGTCTGAAATCCCTTTTTGCTTTTTTCTTTAGAATGTAATTAATGAAATGATGTTGATGAGACTGTGAGTCCTCTTATGTAAATTTTTGGATGTTATATTGGGCCTAGTGATGAAGTCCTGATTCTATGTTAAAAAGAAAAAAAAATTATGCTTAAATGTTGTGAATGTTGTTAAGTATGTTGGGTTGAGTACCCATCCTCAGGTCCCGTGCCCGATGCTCGGGGCGGGGCTTGATAGCTGTTTTGTGGTATATTTCTTGAAATCATTTCATCATTAATCCTACCCAAAAGCTTATTTTGTGAAGGTCCTAGTTTTTCGAATATGCATGGATTTAATCTCGTCATCCATTAGTTGGATGAAAATTGACTCATTACGTGAAGACCATGGAATTATACATAATTCAGTACCAAGCTCAACAGCATCCTCATCAGTAGGTACAATAGGAGATATTGACATTGTAGAGGTAGTTCTGGCAGTCCTATATGATATGCAAGTAGTGACCAAACAATTCACCAAACACACTTTCAAAAAAATGGATAACATTTCATACCTAATGTCCCAAAATCCAAACACGACATACATTATGCATTAAAACCCATAAGAAAGATATGTGCCATGACTGGTAGATAGAACAAATAAGGGCATTAATTTTTGAATGAAGGAAAATATAGTATCACTCAACACACTTTACAAAAAGGGATAACACTTCACCGTCAAATGAGGAAAAACCAACAACAGTGCCTACCAATAAGATCAAACAGTCTGTTTGTACTATAGTTGCTTGAAATGATGGAAAACCAACAGCAGTGCCTACTAATGTTCATAAAAAATAACTCCACATACATTAAGCAACAAAAATTCATAAGGCAAATATTTGTCCTCAGTAGTAGATAAAAAGAAAAAGAGCATTAATTGTCAAAGCAAAGAAAAAAATAATATTGCGAGGACAGATCTGATTGATATTTGTACAAATCCCCTACTTTTTGAAATGGTCATACGAAGACACCATACAACGAATATATTTGCATCGAAAATCAACATATAATGGGAGATCAAAAACAATTTTACAACTTACAGTCGTTGGTTTGCGAAGTCAAAGCCCGAAACAGCACTGGATGGGGGAAGAAAAGGAAAGGTGAGATAGAGAAGAAGTTAGCGTGATGACGCGCGAGAGAGAGACGAACTAACAGATCAAATATAGAGGAGAAGAATACCTGAAACTTTGTTCTTGATTTGTTGCAGACGATTGTAGATCGGTTGATACCCTAGCTCTGGCCGAGAGTGAAAATGGAGATGAAACGAAGTTTTGAACAATGATGCCCTATTTTACTGTTGACTGCTATAATGGGAGCAAAATAAATTTCATCAAACATACTAACAAGAGTCGAACGTTGGTTTTCAGTAGGTTAAGTGCTTAGTACTATTCCTCCGCGAGCGAAAGGCTTGCGCATTCCATTTTGAAAATATTTCGAAACACGTTTTTTTGTGTTTTTAAAAATTTGTAAATTTTGTAAACATTTACAACTTAATATAAACATAAACATATTAACAAACATATTTTTCAACGCTGTTTACATAAATCTTGATAACAAAAACAAAAAGCACAAAACAAAAAAGTTACCAAACGCTACCTAAACAACAACTATTGTGCTTATTTGTTCTAGAGCTACTCGGGTAGCTACTGACCAGAGAGCAATCGAATATAAATCGATGTCTTTCTTATTCCACCTTTTAATTTTATTTTTTAATTTATTGTATTTTTAATAAAATTAATTTATATTGTAAATACTGTGAGATTATTATAAGGCTCATTTTGATTGTTGATTTAAAAAATTGTTTGCTAATTGAAAGCAAATTCTAACTTGGCCCTTGCTTTTAGTACCCCCATCTCTCTCTAATCTTTTCTAGTTTCAACCCTAGAACTTTATAAGTGATTAATTGTTGCACTGAAACTGTCAATTAACAGGCCACAATAATTCATACCACTCTTTATTTTTAATAAATTTTATGTTGTGTGAAAGCTATTGTGGAATTTACCTTTTCCTTGACCTTATGAGAGCTGAATCATAGAACATATTTTATCTTGTTAATAAATCTTTCTTGAGTTTTTTTTTTTTTTTTTTTTTTTAGATATTTGGCTTTTTTGTTAAAAGCTAAAGTGAGAAAAGTTGGTTTTATTTAGTTTTGCAGGTTAAAAGCTAGCTTTTTTAGGGGATTTTTGAAGAGGAATCGTTTGGTAAATAATTTTTGGGGGATTTGGTGTCAAGTCCCATTTATTGATTATATTTTAAAATAAGTCCTATGTTAAGTCTTATAACATAATAAGTCCCATTTTATTATTTTATACCAATAACGTCCTTGACAGAAAATATTCTCATTTGTAGGCGTTCATGTACAGAAAATGAGAACTTTGACAGTTATGTGTTCATGACGAAAAAAAAAGAAAAATTTGTCATTTTTTCGGTGCGCATATACAGAGATGAGAACATTGTCATTTCTTAGTTGTTCAATGCCAGAAAAATAAGAACCTAATCATTTATAAGGTGTTTATGATCAGAAAATGAGAACCTTTGTCATTTTTGTGATTTTTAGCTATGAACAAAATGAGAACTTTACCATTTATAAAAACATAAACAATGGGCTTCTCTTTTATATATATATATATATATATATACATATATATATATATATATAAAAGCTTATGTTTTGAGATTATATATATAGATATATAGATCCAGCAAGAAGCATATATATATGTATATGTATGTATAAAACTTCTGTTTTGAGATTATATATATAGATATATAAATCCAGTAAGAAGCCAGCGGTGATATAGATCCACCAAGCATATGGCACAGCAGCGGTGGCTGGACCAGAAGCCAGCGGCGCAAGCTGTGGCGAAGAAACCACCAGGCCCGGCGACGCAGGGCATGGCGCAGTTCGGATATTTTGGTTCATAAAAAAAAATTAAAAAAAAAAAAACTAACCTGTAGAAAGCTTCTGTTAATTCCAATCGGTTATGCGGAAGTAGTGCCAAAAATATATGTATATATATGTTTAATTATTATGAGGGTATATTTGGTAAAAACAAATATAAAAGGATGTAAGAGGAAAGTCAGAAAGTAGATAGGACCTATAATTAAGCATGCTTTTAAAACAGGACCTACAAATAATTAGCACATAATTTTTTTGGGTTTTTTAATTTTAAAATATTGATTTTATCTTACATTAATAATTATTAGAATTTAAATGTAATATTTATTACGGTCAATTTTGACTTTTATATTGGTAGTGGGATCCATGCAAAAAAAAAGAAGCTAAAATGTAAGGTCATGTTTGGTTGCATTTTTTATTTTCATCTTTTTAAAAATTCTTCTCCGAAAATTGATAAAATGCGTTTGTTAACAATTTTTAGAAAATCGTTTCCAAAAAAATGAGTTAAAAAATAAGAAAATCTGAAAACGATCTAAATGTGTTTTCTCTTTTCTCTAGTTATGTTTTTTCATAAATAACTCTTTATTTTACCAACTAAATGCATTTTTATTTTAAATTATGAAAATTATTTTCAAGAAAAAAGTTAAAAAATTATTTTTGAATATAATTTTTAAAAAACACAACCAAACGAGTCATAAATTTTTAGCTTTTTGGATGAATGAAACGAGACGTGTTTGCTTTTTAACTGTTTTAGAAAAGTTTTTTTTTTTTTAAGTGACTTCCAACTATAACCATAGATATGACTATTTTAACTGTACACTACAATTTATATTGTTAAATTATACTTTACTGTATTCATGATTCTTTTAGGTTTTAGAAATAAAGAAAAATATTAAAATAAATATTTTTAAAGAGTAGGTTTTTAGTTATTTTTCTTGTAATTTTATTCTTGTAGTTTCATCCATATTTAAAATTTATGAATGGCATAACTAAAATGTCCCGGTGTGATTTTGGGTTGACTCGGTGGTAAACTGGTGACCCATCCGCTTACTTCAATTTCTAGTTCACTCACAAATATAATTTCAAAACATTTATTAAAATGATTTTTGTGAAAGGTGCTCATAATAGAATTTTAATACACTGAGTTCAAGTTGATGAACGTCCCAGAAAATTTGATCTAAATTTGGTTGTAGAATTTTAAATTAGGGTAAATTACACTTACCTCCTCTGAGATTTGAACGTATTTCAAGAACACTCCCTGTGATTACTGAAATGACTCGGACATTTCTTGAGATTTAAGCCTATTTCAGGAACACCCCTGTGATTATTGAAATGACTTGGACCTCCCTTCTGCTTTTGTTGATGGGTTAATTAAAAAATTAAGCTTACTGTGCAGTTTACACACTCATTTTTGATCGATTTTATTAACGGTGAGGGGTGTTTCTGAAATAGACTCAAATCTCAGGGGAGGTCCAAGTTGTTTCAGTAACCACAGGGAGTGTTCCTAAAATACGCTCAAACCTCAGAGGAGGTAAGTGTAATTTACCCTTTAAATTAATATAACTTTAATTCCATAAGTCTATTGCTCCTAAAATCGATATTTTTGTGACATTTATTAGGCTCAATTAAACAAAACTCACATTCAATATTAAAATTTATAAAAAAAAATACAATTTTGACAGAGTTAAATTAATATTTGCAACTAAAATTACTGAAAAATTTATTAAATTAATTCTGAATATTTCTAAACATATGACATCCATATGTAATAGTTTTGATAAATTGAATTTTGTTGAGAAGATAAAGATTAAACAAGTAAATTAACATAAATTAAAAAATGTTAAACTTGTACAGTTAAATTTCCCTACACAATTGAAGTTACTTAAAAAGTTGTTAAATTAATTTTGAATGTTCTTAAACTTATAACATATATATGAAATAGTTTTAAAATTTTAATTCTTCTATGATTTGAAAAATCAAACAAGAAAATCAACATATGCTTAAAATAGAATGTAAATGCACTCATTGAAACACAAATAGACAACCATTGTTTTAAATCTGGCAATATATAGTGAAATTGGTGATAACTCTTTATAATAATGTCTTTATATCATTAACTATAGTTGACTTTTTTTAATTCATTATGTTTATTTTAATTATTTCTTATTTATTAAGTTCACATTAATTATAGAAGTTAATATTCTTTTGACATATTTTTCTATTTAGTGTGATTTTATAATTGATCATATTATTGTAAAAAAAATAACAATAACAACCACAATTATTATTATTATAGAAATTTGATTAATAATTTACAATACAATTATTAATTAAAAAAATACAAAAGATAAAAGTATGAAGAAAAATTGGCAATAGTATTGGATAAATGTTAAGAATCATTGCATTTTATTCAAAATGCAGATTGTATTATAAGTAAACTATAAAGTCAGTTCATTCATATTTTTTTTTTTTAAAAATAGTTGTTCATTGTGAGGAGGCTAAAAAGAAGGGGATGAAAATCCAAAGGCTAATCTTTTTTTTCTTATCGAAATCGGGACGTGAGGATGCAGTTTTTGCGGGTTAGCTCTTGCCAAATTTTTTAAGTCCGATATATACCAACTCGAACCATTGGTTAATGATCTACTATCATTTATTTTGACTCAACGAGTCAATGAATTTATAGAATTCGAATAACAATTTTTGATTTTTTCATATAATTAGAGATCATAACCATAGGTCTTTTTTTAAAACAAGAGTCGCTACTTGATTTTAAGGTTCAAGAACTATATTCTCGAATAACTCCATTTTAAATAAGGTATAACTCTTATATTACCAAAGAACTCGGCTCGAGATTAAGGTACAAAGTGAGAAGTGATTAGGCACCCACCTTACTCGGCAATCATATCGGTCTCTATTCATCAATCACAGGTTTGTAATTAAGTTCATTTAAGCCCGAATACATGAATGCGAATTTATTCAATCTTAAGAATAGCGAAGATTAAATAATTTTGGATTGAAATAGATTAACCTTTAGATAAGAATAACTTATTTGCGTAAGAAAAATCTTAATGGTTTAATTGTTACTTTTAAAAGAAAAATAAAATCAACTATAAGGTTTGAGTGGGAGCAAATAATCCCCTCTAAAAATTTTATAAAGAAAGAGAAAAATAAAATAAAAATATTAACTTGAAAACCTTTTTAAAATAAAAGAAATTGATCTTCTCCTTGCCTTTAGGGAAGATAACTAAAAATAGGGAGTTGATTGAAACCATCTCTCTATTTTTAGAAGAAAAAAATTCTCTAACATCAGGATTTTTATTATTTTCATAAAAAGGGTGATCAGATAAAAATGAAAAGTTTTCGAAATTCGGAAAGGTCAAGGACCCATCCCTCTTTTTTAGATTTTTGTTATCTTGTAACAAAATAAAGAAAAAAAATCTTTTTATAGAAAATAAATATTATCTTTGGAAAAAGAAAACATTATCTTTAAAAAAAGGGAAAAATGATCTTTTGAGAAAGAAAATATTATCTTTTAAAAAAAACATTAACTTTTAAAAAAGAAAATATTATGGTGCCGTTTGGTTATGTTTTCTGAAAAATATTTTTGAAAAGTGTTTTTGAAAAGAGTTTTTTGAGTTTTCTGAGAAAAGAAAATGCGTTTGGTTGTTAGAGTTCAGAATTAATTTTCAGAGTAAAAATTGTGAAAAAATGTTTGGTGAATTTGTTTTTTTTTTTTTAGAAAAAAAATATTTTTAATGTTACTAGGTTACCAATTGTGGAAATAAATGTGAATTTTTTATTTTTTATATTTTTTGTGATTTTTAGAGGAATGTTTTTTTTTTTTTAGCAAAAAAATCTTTTTGTAATGTTACTAGGTTACCGATTGTGGAAAAAAAAAAATTGTGAATTATTTATTTTATTTGATTTTTTAGAGGAAAAAAATTTGTGAATTTTTTTTTTCAAAAAAAAAAATATTAAAATTGTTTAACTGTGCAACTCGGTCAGCAATTGTGAAAAAAAATTGTGAATTTTTTTAAAATTTTTAATTGTGAAACTGTTTGGTTGTTTAATTGTGAAAAAAAAAAACTGTTTAAAAAAATATTAACAAAAAAAAACTGTTTGAAAAAACTTCAATATTTTTTCTGTTTAAAAAACCTGTTAATAAACTGTTAAAAAAATTTTGAAAAAAAATATTTTTTTAAAAAAACTGTTAAAAAATTTTGAAAAAAAAAATTGCAAATTTTTTTTTTTTTTTTCAGAAAAAAAATATTTTTTTAATTAAAAAAAAAAATCGGGAAAGGTT
>JAUTBS010193150.1:0-11808 GCA_032361285.1 Aequorea victoria | reverse complement strand
TACCTTCGGACTTTCGGATACGTGCAGAAGCTCCTTTGGATATGACTGATGCTCTTTTCATCATTGGAAGGCCACAGAAACCGGCCGATGTTCGGTTTAATCAAAAATGGGCTGTCTACAGTACCCCTTGAGTAGTTGGCATGAAATCCTCTTCTTTTAACCAAGGCAATGTGTTGTCCTGAGGGGGCAGATATTCAGCGTTGATCCATTGTCAATTAACACCATGATTACCCATTTGCTAAGGCACTTGACTGTTATGTGGAGGGGCTTGTTGTGCAGCGGTCCTTCAACTGGAAGATCTTTCTCTGTGAAGGTGATGACATTAGTCAGTCGAGTAGGGGCAACCATTCCTACCAGCAGCTTAGGAGTGTGTCTATGGAGAGTTAGTTTTGCTCAAAGCCCATAGCACGGCTTGTCTGTGCTTACGGGATACCATCAGTAGCCCCCAAATACTCAGGTCAGCCTGAATTTTCTTAAGTTGCTTCAGTACATCATCATCTCCTTCATTGGCTTCCATTGTTGGCTGACTAACCTCTCCTTTCTCTAGGTATGCCGGCTTAAATTGCCTTCCACTCCTGGTTAGGTCTTTGATTTCTTTTTTGGGATTCCCCAAACCATCCCACAGATCGACGATAATGTTGACTTTTGATAGGTCCAGTTTCTAACCCCTACAAGTCGTCTTCATCTGTCTTCCCTTTTCCTTTGTCGGTTATTGGATAGTCGGTGCAAGTTTTTGGTTTTCCTTCAAGAGTCTGGCCATATTCTTTTCCTTCTTCTACTTTTGGTCGACTGGTTTTCCCCACTGCCCATATTTCTTCTATTTTCCAGCTGTTATTAGGCCCTGAGTAGTTCCAAATGTCACTATCAAGAAAAAAAGTTCTAAAATGCCTCTTTTCTCTTGAGACATGATATCTAGGTTGGCATTTTGCTTGTCGCTGCTCCTATTCCTATTCTCTTTACATTTATTATCAGTGGGCCTATTTTCTATGACGTTTTCAGCTTCCCTGCTCTCATCCCCTATTTCTGGCTCGCTCCATTCCTAGCCTTTCTCACACCCAATTTTAGCCTTGCTTCCTGACTCTTTCTCAGGTTTTGACTCCGAGTCTGGCTCTAAACTATTCTTATTGTTCCCTGATTTCCCCTCTGATTCTTTTTTGAGTTCTATTGTGTCCTTAACACTATTTTCTGGTTGGGTACCAGAAGTAAAAAAGGTCATTCTCATCGGGATTATTCCAACCATCGCTTTTTTCTGACTTGCTTTTTGTGCCTCCATTCTCTGACTCATCCGAGGAGAGACAACCATCATTGTCGGTATCTATGTTCAGGTTGTAGAAGGCAAACTCAATGTACACTTCATCATTTTCAATCAAGTTGTCCCATTCTTTTATCATTTATTTCGCTTCCTCTAGCTCTGCTAGGTCATTCTCTTCCACATATAAAGTCCCTTTTGCATCCAAAGAGCATAAAGAATTCTCTTCCGAGAGAGGTGAATTTAGTCTGACGGCCTCGTCTGGGCATATATAGATATTGGGATCATAACAAGGGTAAATAGTATAGACATAGTTTAGATTCTGATGGGGTGGGTTCACGTGTTTGGCAATGGATTAGTAGTTACATTAGGTTTGATTGCTGCTGGGGCTGGGATCACCTTGTTGTTAATGAGATCCTAAATTCTATGCCAAAATCTTAAGTAGTTGTTCATCGCGTGTCCATTCCCTTAATGGTAAGCACAATATAGCCCATGGTTGAATCTGATTGGGAGAGGATCGGGAAGAGGCATTGGGTCGAGGGGCTTAAGGTGCCCTCTTTCCACTAACCATGGGAACAATACGGAGAGTGGTACACTCAGCGGGGTGAATACCCTTCTCAGAGGTCTAGATGCAAATAATCGGCCAACCTTACTTGGTTGCGGGTTAAGAATGTTAACTTCCGCGGCCCTTGACACATTATTTTGAGGAGGGTTATTGCTGGCTTGGTTGGTTACGTTGTTGTTCTGATAAGACCTCCTGGGCTTTTGACTCGAACTTGCCTCTATTTTCTCAATTTCCCCTATTTGGATGGCATCCTCTATCTGGATTCCTGCATGAAATAGTTGCTTAAAAGTCATGAGTGGCTGAGTGATCAGGTATTTCCTGAACCGGGGTTATAGGTTCTTTACCACCACCCAGACCTATTTTTTCTCTGTTGGTCGGTTGGTCATGTTTGTAGTCTTGCCCCTCCAACAGGTCAAGTAGTCTACAAAAAATTCCCTGATGTTCTGTTTGGCGGTCTCCAGTTCCCTCGCTGTTATGTTTAGCTGGACATTGTAACTGTACTGCCCAACAAACGCAGTGGAGATGTCTTCCTAGTTCTTGGTCCTGGTGAATTCTAAATATAGAAACTATTGTTGGGAAACTCCTGATAAGGACCTATGGAATAATTGCGGCTTCAGTTGGTCATCAATTCCCATAGGGGCCAAAGTACCAACATACATTTGCAAATGGATCCAGATATCCTCAGTGCCATCGATTTTTTCCATTTCTGGCATCTTAAATTTTTTTGACAACTTCGCACCGGGGAAGAGACATAGACCTCTAATGTCTAGCATATGATCATCTACACCTTTGGCCTTTCTCAGAACTTTCTTCAGCCTATTGATCTTGTCGGAAAGCAGGGCCTTTTGGGCTATGGTGTGATCTGTTACAGCTGTTATAGTTGTAGGTATAGCAGCGAGGGGTCCAGCTCCATGCAAGTCTACACCATACTCCCAGACACGGTTCTCGGCTGTCTCATCTTGTGGAATTCGTGGAACTTTACTGACTTGGAGCATTCAAATCTCTACTTGACACTGAGCCTGGGCCTGCATCTAATTTTGTAGTGTGATGATCATGCCCTCCAAAGCTCTCTGCATTTTTGCCAGGGTTCTAATCAAGGCAGCATTGGTATCAACATCTCTTGTTATAGTTGTATTTGTCAGGTCAAGATCTAATCTCCAAAGTCATTCACTCGGTGATCTAATCCAGACAGGTGCGACACTAGAGCTTGTTGGAGCAATGATGACTCCTGAGAGATAGAGGAGAAAGGAAAATACATCAGATCGTATCGTGATGTTGAGGTTTGGGATGACCTCACGGAGGGAATAAAATTATATTGGCAGAGTTATGGCGAAGTGGAGATAGCAAAGAACACGTTAAGTTTTAGCTCGATGGGGAAGGAATTTGGGATTTCTATGATCCAGGGCAACAACAAATGGTGCGGTTAATAAAACTAAGCTTAAACTGAAAAGAGAAACATCGGGCCTTAGCTCGACATCAAAGGAACTCGAAATTTCTTCAGAGAAGCCCGTGTGAGAGAAACAAAGAGTGCGGGTGATAAAACCCAGCTTAAACTAAAAAGAAAAACGTTGAGCCTTAACTCAATGTCCAAGAAATGGGTGCGGATAAAACCCGGCTTAGGAGAGCATTGAGATTGCCTCAATGCCTCAGGATTTTCAAAGATCCTGGAGAGAAATAGGAAAAGGTGCGGGCAAAGCCCGACTTATCCATCGAGATTCTGGATCTCAAATGGAAAAAGGGTGCGGGTAAAGCTCGTCTTATCCGTCGAGATTTTCATCTCTACGGCAAGAAGAAAAATGGAGCACCGAGAAGTCTCAACGTCCAAGAGGGGGTCGCGGGCGTACCCAGCTTAGAAGACCATTGAGATTTCCATCGCCTCAATGCCTTCGGATTTCCATGGAAGATCTCGAATAAGAAGGGTGTGGGTGAAACCCAGCTTAATAATAGGAAAATGGGCCATCAAGAAGTCTCAACATCTAGGAAGGGGTCGCTGGCATACCCAGCTTAAAAGAGCATTGAGATTTTCATTGCCTCAAGGCCTCAGTATTTCCACAGAAAATCTCGGATAAGAAGGGTGTGGGTGAAACCCAGATTAATAATAGAAAAAGAGGACGTCAACAAGTCTCAACGTTCAAGAGGGGGTCGCGGGTGTACCCGTCTTAGAAGAGTGTTGAGATTTCCATTGCCTCAATGCCTTAGGTTTTCCTCGAAAGATCCCGGATAAGAAGGGTGCGGGTGAAACATGGCTAAACAACAGGAAAAATGGACGTTAAGAAGTCTCAACGTCTAAGAGGAAGTCGTCGGCGTACTTGGATTGGAAGACCGTTTAGATTTCAATCGCCTCAACACCTCAGGATTTTCTCGAAAGATCCTATATAGAGAAGGAAAAAGGTGTGGGAGAAGACCGACTTATCTGTCGAGATTTTCATCTCTACTGCAAGAAGAAAAAGCATACGGGAAAGGCCTGGCTTATTCGTCGAGGTTCTGGATCTCTATGGCAAGAAGAAAAAAGGATGCAGGCAAAGCCCGGCTTATTCATCGAGATTCTGGATCTCAACGAAAAAAAGAAAAAGGGTGTGGGCGAAGTCTGGCTTATCCGCTGAGATTCTGAATTTTTAGGGCAAGAAAAAAAAGGGGTGCAGGCGAAACCCAACTTATTCATCGAGATTTTGAATCTCTACGATAAGAAGAAAAAGGGTGCGGGCGAAGCCCAGCTTATCTGTCAAAATTATGGATCTCTACGGCAAGAAAAAAAGAGTGCGGGTAAACCCAGCTTGACCAAAAAGAGAGACATTAAGCCTCGTCATAATGACGAAAGAACTCAGGATTTCCTCAGAAATTCCTGGGTGAGAAAAGAAAAAGGGCGAGTATAACCTAGCTAAGACCAACAGAGAAGGTTGGGCCTCATCCCAACGACTACAAACCTTGGGACAACCTCGGAGGGTCCTGGGAAAGGAAAAGAGGCAAGGATTGATGAAACCCGACCCAAAACAAAAGAAGAAGAAAATGTCGGGCAACTACCTAACAACGACGAACCTCGGGACAACCTTAGAGGGTCCCGAGAAAGAGGAAGAGGCATGGGTTGATGAAACTCGGCTTAAAAAAATAAAAAGGTTGGACAACAACCCAACGACATCAAACCTTGGGATGACCTTAGGGGTCCCGGGAAAGAGAAAAAGAGGACTGGTTGACGAAACCTAGCATAAAAAGAAAAGGACAGAAGTCGGGGCTCGGCACAACCACGATGAACCTTGGGACAACCTTAGAGGGTCCCGGGAAAGAGAAAGAGGTACATGTTGATGAAACTTGACTCAAAAAGAAAAGGAAAGAAAGTTGGGCCTCAGCCCAACGACGACAAACCTCGGGACAATCTTAGAGGGTCCCAAAAAAAAGAAAGATGCACGGGTTGATGAAATCTGACTCAAAAAAAGAAAAAGGTTGGGTAATAGCCCAATGGCATGAAACCTCGGGATGACACCCGGGGGCCTTGGAAAAGAGAAAAAGAGGCTCAGATGATGAAACCCATCTCTAAATAAAGAAAAGGGTTGGGTAACAGCCCAACAACGTCAAACCTCGGAACAACCTCAGAGGGTTCTGGGAAAGAGAAAGAGGTATAGGTTAATGAAAACCTGCCTCAAAATGTAGAAAATATAAGAGTTACTCTAATCAATTAAGAGCAAACATAAAATAAAAACATATAACCTAAAAGTTTATTTATCCTGAAGGGGAAGTTCTAAGTAGCTAGATCTAGTAAATGAGGCTGGGTAATCCAGTAATCGGGTACCTTATTAATAGAGTCAAAAATATATCTCCCCAACCAAGTAGTACCTAGACAGGTCAAACAGTATGCAATAGCCCTTTTCCGTATTCAAAGCGACATACGGCCAGAAGGCTTGCATGCTTCCCCCACATAGCCCCGAGACAGTAAACCGCCAGGGTGAAAGGTAGGCAAGCAATTGGTTTATTTGATTTTCTACTTTCTTCTTTTATTTTTGAAAAGCAATCAATGAAAATAGATAGAAAACAATGCGATACAATACTAATACTAATGATAAACTTAAGACAATAACATACGAAACGTTTTTCGAGTTTTGCTTGCTTTCTTAATGTTTTCGTAGCGGAGTCGCCAATGTGAGGAACCCTCTCGAAAAATGTGCTGCCCTGCCTCTTTTAAAAAAACACTTTGTTTTTATAAAATGCTCTTACTTTTAAGGTTTGAAAAGAAAAGCGAGGTTTTATGTTTTTGAAAAGAGAGCCCCCCAAATGCGTCTGTATTAAGGGCCACATAATTGGAGTCGCCACTTGGTTTTTAATAAAAAATCAAGAAAACAAACTTTCAAGGTACTAGTCTGTCATTATCAGAGATAATAGTTCAGGAGTTAGGGTACGAGAAGGAAAACTATTAGGCACCCCTCTGCCCGATCAGAAGATCAACCTCTACTTAACCGTTTCTTTTATTTTTATCTTAACTTTATCGAAAGTAACACATACAGAATGGGGGTTAAAGAGAGACCATACAAAAAAACAATAAAACAAAACCTAATCTAAAATTAAGGTGTTCTAAGCATGCTTGCACTTATTTGCATGTTTAAAAGAGGATATGGCAACATATTAGTGCAATAATATAGAAAACAGACATGTTGTTATTATGAAAAGGGTGCAGAAAACTACTAGAAAGCCACTAGTTTTCACATAGGTGGCACACACCACCTTTTAATCTGGCGCACGCCACATGAACATGGTGCGCACCACCTTTGCACTCTCTAGAAGTGGCGCACATCACTATGGCAGAGTGAGCTCGACCCCTAGAGGACCAAAAGGAGCTACTGTTTTAAGAAAATAGTGTGTTAGTGTGTGAAAGTATTTTATATTTGAAAGAAAATAAAGAAATATGGAATTTCACGTAATCGGTTTTCAACATATAGTCTAAAAACCTACGTTGCATGCTTTTTCATGAGAAAATCTAGAAAGAAACTACGTTGCATGCTTTTTTTCTAAGAGAAATGGAAAGATACTTGTATAGAAATGAAAATAAGACTGGGGAAAATGAGGCCAATGACCTCTTTCTCCCCTTTGACCGAATGAAAAAGAAAGAACTAGATAGATAGAGAAAGAGGAATGGCCTACCGGGAATCCCGATCGAAAAGACAGTTTCAAGAGAAGGTGCAGGCGCTATCCGGTAGCTTTCCTCAAATGTTGTGCCTTCTGTTTTTTAGAGCTCTCCGTACATCCTTGAGGCTTCAGAACATGGCTGGTATAGGGTTTTGTATACTGGTTTGATTCAATTCGATTAGATCAATTCAATTAGTCTTTGGGATCCAGCTCAGGTTTACAATTCTTCAGAGTATTGGCACTCCTTTTGGGTCAAGGTTCTTGAATTAGTGGGGGATATGGTCTTATTTATAGATTTTGGGCAAGGAAGCTACCAAAAGGACATAAGCTTCTTCTCAAGGTGGCATGCGCCAGGTAGAAGGTGACGCGCGCCTGGTTGAGGTTGCTTGAGCCACCTTGGTCATGGCGTGTCCAGGGCACAGAAAAAGAGTGGCTCGCGTAGGGTTATAGAAAGCAGGCGCTCACGCGCCTAGTTGGGAAGGTGCACCAAGGGGTATTTTTTGTATTTTTGATATTTTGGGTGTTTTGGGGTACTTTTGGGCTATTTTGAAGTGTTTCTTGGGCTCTCAAATTTACACAAAATTCCCTTCGACGCAGCTTATGCATTCACTCATCATCGAAAGCAAACCGGATAAGCCTATGCACGGATTATTCAAAATTGGGGTGTCTACAAAGAGTACTTACAAAAGCCTCATGTGCTTTCCCCTCTAGAACCAGGCAAACCATGAATATTATACCTATCAGTGAATGATTCTACAATGGGCTTCATGCTAGCGCAAGATGGGGACAATGGAAAATAAAAGCTTATTACCTGAGCAAGAAAATGATAAATTGTGAAGCCCGATACACGTCGCTGGAGAAAACTTGTTAGGCTTTGGTATGATCTTCAAAAAAGTTATGACACTACATGCTAGCATACCCCTGCAGTGTTGATTTCTAAAATGGACCCGCTCAAGTACCTATTCAAAAAGCCTACATTGAGATGAAGATTGCCCCGGTGGTTACTTCTATTCGCCGAGTTCGAATTGCACTACAAGACCAGAAAATCGGGAAATAGATGAGTTGTAGCAGAATTCTTGGCCGATCATCGAGTTAAGGGATAATAAGACTTAGATTTTTAGTTTCCTGATGAATACGTGATGAAAGTTGAGAATGAGGTATGAATGTTGTATTTTAACGGTGCCCCAAACTAATACATTTATATAATCAAAATACTGCTAGTCATTCCAGATGATTCGCATATTCTGTTTGCCTATAAATTAAACTTTGAGGTCACAAACAATCAAGCCAAACATGAAGATTGTATTATCGGGATGGAAGCTGCCTTAGAATTGGGAGCAAAGAAATTAGAAGTGATTGGTGATTCTGCCTTGGTCGTCTCGTAAGCTAGTGGAAAATGGAAAGTCAAGGAGAAAAAACTGATATCGTACTACTAGGAGCTCGACCGACTTATTCCCAGTTTTGAGGAGGTCACTTTCATCCATGTACCTCAACTTAAGAACAAATTTATTGATACCCTTGCCACTCTTTCCTTCATGATCGATATACCCCCGAAGGCAAGAATGAGGCCTTTGGTAATTGAACAGAGGAGCACGAGAGCATATGAAGTTGCAGTCTTAGATCGAGAAGCAGGAGACGGTTTGCCTTGGTTCCACAATAACTGGAATTTTATTGATAAGGGAAAACATCCAAAAGATGCAAATGAAAAGGATAAAATAGCCATCAGAAGACTAGCAGCTCAATTTGTCATCTGTGGCGAAAAGCTATATAAACGGGCTTATCTGGGGGTGAACAAACTTTGTGTAACAAACGAAGAAGGTCAAGAAATTGTGAAAGAAGTACACGAAGGAGTCTACGGGGCACACATGAACGGGATGATGTTGGTCAAAAATATTTTGCGACAAGGCTATTTTTGGATGACAATGGAAACGAACTGCATTAAGTTTGTCAAACGAGGCCACAAATGACAAATCCATGAAAATTTGGTACATCTTCCACCATCAGAACTATACAGTATGACATCCCCTTAGCCATTCTCAGTCTGGGGAATTGACAGAATTGGCACAGTCACGCCGAAAGCTTCGAACGGGCATGAATTCATCTTAGTATCCATCGATTATTTCACCAAATAGGTCGAGGTTGGTTCCTTTTTAGTCCTCAAAGATTCTCACGTAGCTAAGTTTATCAAGCATAACATCATCCGCCGATATGGTGTTCCTCACAAAATTGTATCAGATAATAGATCTCACTTCCAAGGGAAAGTACTAGATTTGCTAGGAAAGTACAAAATCACTATGCACAAATCATCTTCGTACAGACTGCAGACCAATAGAGTAGTCGAGGCGGTCAATAAGAACATCAAAAGAATCCTGCAAAGGATGATATAAGCTAGTAAGGATTGGCCAAAAAGGTTTCCATTTGTCTTTTAGGGATACAGAACATCAATCTGAGTCTCGATAGGAGTCAGTCCATACTCTCTAATGTACGCGATGGAAGTTGTTCTACCCGTAGAACTAGAGATTCATTATCTCTGAGTAATAGCAGAACGTAGTGTACCAGAAGCAAAATGGTAGAGGGATCATGCCGATGACTTTCTTTTGTTCGAAGAAAGGAGACTTGAAGCACTATTTCATGTTCAAGGCTATCAGAAAAGGGTAGCACAGTCATTTAACAAATAGGTCAAGATCTGGAATCTCAAAGAATGGGAAATAGTTCTTAAAGCAATTCAGGCCCCTATCTTTGATCCGAGGGAGAAGTCCAAACCAAATTGGGTAGGGCCATACATAATCAAAGTCATTATAACGGGAGAGCCATTATTATTATAGACCTGGACGAAAATACTTTCAATACCCTAACCAATTTGGACCAGATCAAAAAGTAATACCCCTTAAAAAAGAAAAAAAAAAAATATATATATATATATATATGTGTGTGTGTGTGTGTGTGTGTGTGTGAAGATAAGAGAGGCTGGTTGGGTCAAAAAAACCGATGAAATGATGACCCATGTAAAAGTTAGAAAAACCCGTAAGGTTGAAAACCCAAAAGGGCGACTTTGATAAAAATAAGGGTAATAAAAAAATAGAGTGTTAAAACCCGAATTGAAACCAAATTGAAACTACGTTGTGTCCTGATTCTTTTTCTTTGGGATACATAGGAAATTTCAGTTTGAAGTTCGGCTCAAACATGTGCATAAATAAACATCTCCTAAAAAGAGAAATATAACATAGCTAAGTATTTCATCTTTTAAATCCTCCATCTAATTATGATTTAATGTAAATATCTCTTTAAAATCATTGGATTAAATTTTCATTATAAGGAAAAAATGATTATCAATGAACAAAGAAAAAAGATCAAAGATCAGAAAAATTGAGAATTTCTCATTACTTAGCTTTAATGATTAAAAGTTTATACATGAAAAGGAAAAAGTGCAAATTCTAAATCTTTTTCTAAAAAAAAGAAGGGAATAAAAATAACATAATAATGGAAGTGCAGCACGAACAAGTAGATTAATTCCTTCTTCCTCTCACATCGTTGTCTTATTCCTACTTTATATCTTCTTTCCCAACCGTGTGGAGTACCCATCAGAGAGGAACTACGTAGAGATCCCCCGAGTCAATCATCTCCTGAGATGACTGGAACTGCCTATACCGCTCCAGAAGAGGGGCGTAATGAGAAGAGGTAGTCATGTGAACCGTCGCAGGAAGGCAAGTCTGAAGACAACTAAGCTGACACAGAATACGGGAGGAAAGATAAAAATTAGTCAGTTTCAGGCCCATGAGCGAAATGCTGGGATGCTCCATTATCAAAACCGTTTCTACAGGAATAGTCCACCAGGGACAACGCCAACAAATGTCTTTGTCAGTCAGGGCTTCAAAGAAAACCTATCACTCAGCTGTTGTGGTATAAGGGCAACAAACCCTTCTCTACAGAAAGGCTCTCAGAATATAAACTCCAGCCAGCGGATGCTCCAAAATGTTCACCTTCTCCATCAACTAAATCTGAGAGAAATACAAAAAAAGAAGAGTTGAGTGAAAAAGTTTAGAGAAATATGAGAAAAAATGAGAGTTGAGTGAAACAATTAGGAGAAATATGAGAAAAAAAGGAGAGTTGAGTGAAAGAATTAAGAGAAATATAAAAATGACAGCTTTGAGAGATACCGGGAAGAGCAAGGGACTGCCCACAAAAGTGAAAGAGACACTGGAATGAACGATGTCCAAACCAATAAGAGTCTCGGTCAAGATAAGTGGTACAAATTTCTTTCCCCCTTTTATCTGAGAAGCTACTTACACCAAGGTAGTACTGACATCATCATTTCTCAAGAAAAGAAGAAAATGTGCCACGAGACAGATACACAAGGCAGAGTGACAACAAGACTGCAAAGGAAAGTCATAAAGAGTGCCGGAAGGGCAGAAATGGTTCACCATATGGGGTATGTCGAGAACCCCTTAATGAAAAATAAGGAAAGTCTCACTACCACTCAACCCGCATAAATCCCTCAAGAGTTTCTATGGACTCGCAAGAGATGTAGGAATCAAAATCTCATCTCGAGGGAAGAGATGCAAGATGGCTTCAAACTTTTCAATGATGGGGCAAAGCTCTTCGTCTCCGAGTCTAAAAATATGGGCCAACGGATCCCATAACTGGGTAGATGCCTTCAAAAAGTTCCAATCCATCCTTATGACCCTCAAATGGAAAAGAGCGTTCAAACTAAAATTCACGAAATTAGTTTTTCTCAATCTTAGTGAACTCATTGTTAACTATGTGACGACCCTAGAAGGGAGGGGTGAATAGGGTCTTTTTAAAATTTATGAATTTTAAATAACTTATTTAAAATATGAATGAATACTAGCAACCTAAAAGTATACACCTATAAGCAAGCAAG
>JAUTBS010193039.1:0-11809 GCA_032361285.1 Aequorea victoria | reverse complement strand
AACAAAAGAGAGATGGAGGTGAGTGCCCAAAGGGCCTACCCATTATCTCAAACCTTGAGCTATATAAAGCCTCAAAGATTCTCATTCCCATCCAATGTGGGACAAAGTTGAGTTACCTTCATTTTGCCAACATTTATGGCATACTTTCGGAGTCGAATTCTCATTCACCCGTTAATGGTTTTGAGCGCCGTAAAATTCATGATGAAGAACTCATGGAGATGAACATATTTGGTTTTGGAATCATAAAAAAAGATTCAACCAAATCAAAGATAATTAACTTCAAAGTTTAGCTAAACTCATGTTCAAAAAAACTCTAAACCCATTTATTTTACGCTTATTTTTCAACACTAATTGACTATAATAGTCTTCTTGCAATCTCAATAAATTGACCCCATGCTATTTTTTCCTCACTCATTCCAGCCCTCACTAATTCGGATCTCCCCTTCTCTCTGTTGTCTCTCCCAACACAAAGTAAAGCTTAGTTTGTGCTTTATATAACTTTTTTTATTTCATTTATTTACTCCTTTATAATTATTTTAATCCTTCAATATATAATATTTTGAAGGTTAACTCTGATTCTTTTTTATTTATTTTATTTATGCATTGTAATGGTTTGATTTTTTAATATAACATCTGTTGGATATCCTTTCGATTGAGGAAGAGAAGAGAAGACGCGTGAATTGTAGCTCCGTTTAGACGTGATTGACCTCCATCCGGACGCTCAATTACAGAAAGTATAGGCGCTCTCAGATCTTCTCTGTCTGAACGGGAGTGACATCCGTCCAGATGACATCGAGATGCACCCCGTTCAAAAACCCCCGTCTGAACGGCGACTAACCTCGTTCGGACGGCGCTGCGCTGTGAAGCGTGATTAGGTCAATTTTAGGGCTTCTTTTTAGGAGGCTTATAAAAGGAATCATATCTCTATTGTGAGACACACGAATTTTCAAAAGTGAGAAGAACAAAAACAAGATTTGTGAGCCATTCTTCCAAGAGAGAAACAAGAGATTCTTCTTGAGAGCGTGAAAGATCTCAATCCTTCATAGTATTGAGATCATTTGTTGATCGAGAGATTGGTACAAGAAAGAACCGTCGCGTTGTTATCATTGTTGGTGTAACGGATCATAACCGGCACCGTTGTTATCATTGGCTTTTTTCGTTTGATAGTGAATCTCTGCCCTTCCCTTCCGTGGACGTAGGCTTTAACGCTGAACTACATAAGTTCTGTATTTTTTGTGCCTTCGTTCATTATTACTTTTAGATCTATATTCATTATGGTTGTTAATTGAATCGTTTGAGTAGAAATATAGGTGATCCACTTGAGTAGAGAGTATATGTGTTACATATTTTCTATTCATATAAGGAGGAAAAATATCACGCTTTTTCCAACAGTGGTATCAGAGCACAGTTTAGAAATCAGACCCGAGAGGATTTATTGTTGTTTGCGGCTTGTGTAAATTTAGAATAGATGAATCATTTGGTGCGATGATTAAATTTACATCGTCGAATTATTTGATATAGAAACCACGAATGGAGGATGTCCTTTATACTAAGGACCTATATCTACCAATTGAAAGAGATGGTAAGAAACCAGATAAATTAACTGGAGAAGAATGAAAGGTTATGAACCAAAAAATGATCACCATAATCCGTACCTAGGTCGATCAGAGTATCTTTCATCATGTATCTCGAGAAATCAATGCCTACAATTTGTGGAAGAAACTTGAGTCAATGTATGAAAGGAAAACCACTCAGAGTAAAATTTCTTTGATCATACGGATAGTCAACTTGAAATACAAAGATGGTTAGAGTGTAGGAGAGCACATGAGTAATTTTTAAGAATTGATTAATCAGCTGAGTACCATAAAAATGGTTCTAAATGAAGAATTATAGGATCTGGTTCTGTTAAGTTCTTTGCCAGATAGTTGTGAGAGGTTGGTTGTGATAATCAGTAACTCAGCACCGAACGGTACAGTCATTATGGATATGGTGAAGGACAGTATGTTCAATGAAGAGGCAAGACGAAAAAAGTAGGAAAATACAGCTGACTCACAGGCTTTGGTCACAGAAAAGCAGAAAAAAACTTTAAGCAGAAAATCTTCTAACAGAGACATGTCGAGAGGCAAGTCTATGGGAAAATATTAGTCCAGGAAAGAGATTGAATGTTATCATTGTGGCAAGACAGGGCACAAAAAAAGAGAATGCAGAAAGTTCAAAGGGGATTAGGGTCAAGCTAAGGGTGATGGAAAGAAAGAAGAAAAAAACACGGTTATGGGTACTTCTACTTCAAATGAAGGATAGATCGTTATTATCTATGATTGCGGATTCATTGGTCTTACTAGACAGAACACAGTTGGGTGATTGACTCTGGTGCCTCCTGCTATGCCACTGCACATAAGGAGTACTCACTACTTATTCACAAGGTGACTACGGTCATGTCAGAATGAGTAATGAAGGGAAGTCCAACATTGTCGGAATGAGAGATGTCAGTCTAGAGACCACTACAGGCTGCAGATTGGTGCTCAAGGATCTTAGGCACGTGCCAGACATCTGTTTCAATCTTATAACCACAGGAAAACTTGGCGACGAGGGCTTCAACAACAACTTCAAGAATAAAAAGTGAAAATTTTGCAAATGATCTTTGATTGTTGCAAGAGGAGGGAAGGCATCCAGTCTCTACACTTTTGAGGCTAAACTCAACAAAGGCGTGGTCATCACAGTTGAGCATGATAACGACACTGAGCTATGGTATAGGCGGCTCGAACATATGAGTCAAAAAAGAATTCAAGTACTAGCCACGACGAAGCTTCTACCTGAGGTAAAAGGAAATTATTTTAAGTCTTGCATACACTGTTTAGTTGGTAAAGAACACACAATTCCATTTAATAGAGTCTGCATCTAGGAAGTCAAACATCCTAGACTTCATACATTCTGATGTTTATGGACCAATGAATGTTACTACCTTGGGTGGTGCACGATATTTTGCTACATTTATTGATGACCACTCACAGAAGGTTTGGACTTATGCTTTAAAGACTAAAGATGTTGTTCTAGTTACTTTTAAGAAGTTTTAGGCCAAAGGAGAGAGGCAGACAGGCAGATCCTTGAAATGCATTAGGACAGATAATGGTGGAGAGTACCCAGAGTCCATTTTAAGAGTATTGTCAGGAAAAAGGAATCAGACACGAGATGACTATTCCAAATACACCAAGGTAGAATGGTGTAGCAAAAATGATGATCAGAACAATCATATAAATGGTCTGTTGCATGCTTTCACATGCGAAACTGCTAAAGTCATTTTGCGGTGAGATAATGACAACATCAGTTGATCTGATCAACATTTCTTCGTCAGTTCCACTTCAAGGTGACGTGACAGACATAGTATGGACTAGAAAAGTGATTTCCTATGAGCATCTGAAGGTGTTTGAGTCCAGACCTTATGTATAAATTTTCAAAGATGAGAGGTCAAAGATAGACGAAAAGACTAGGCAGTGCATATTTTTGGGCTACGATTGAGAAGAGTTTGGGTATAGGTTTTGGGACTCAGTTGAAAGGAAGGTCATCATAAGTACAAATGTCCTCTTCTTTGAGGATGAAATCATTGAAGACATTAATAGACAAAAAAAATCGACGACACAGGCAGAGTATCCAATCAGCACAAATCCAGTCTACCTATTATGAATGATGATGACAGGAGAGACACACAGGGGGAGGCAGATGTAGATGAAAATACACTTACAGCTGATGGTACAGACCAAGTAGAGTAGACAGAGAAGGCTCCTGCTGACCCTCTAGCAGAGCCATAGTTGGGGAGGTCTATGAGGAAGTGTCATGCTTCTGAAAGATACTCACCCACATAATACTTCATGCTAATAGATGGAGGAGAGCCAGACTACTACCAAGAAATAATTGGACATGAGCAAAAGAAGGAGTGGTTGAAAGCCATGCAGGAAGAGATGAAATCCCTACATGAGAACCACATCTATGACCTAGTGAAACTATCCAAAGGAAATAGAACTTTGAAGAATAAATGGGTCTACAGAATGAAGTCAGAAGATGGGAGCTCACAATCCAGGTACAATGCAAGAATGGTTGTGAAGGGATTCATTCAGAAGAAATGCATTAACTTTGAAGAGATTTTGTCACCTATGGTGAAGATGACATCGATCTGGACAGTACTCTGGCTAGCTGTTAATCTGGACTTAGAGATTGGGCAATTCGATGTGAAGACAACTTTCATCCACGGTGACCTAGAGAAAGAGATTTACATGGAGCAGCCTGAGGGATTCAAATTCAAACGCAAGGAAGACCTAGTGTGCAAGCTAAATAAGAGTCCTTATGGGCTTAAACAGGCACCACGACAATGGTATAAGAGGTTTGACTTGTTCATTGCTGACAACGAGTTCAAGAAGATAGTTTCAGACCATAGTTTGTTCGTTAAGAGATTTTCAGGAGGTGATTTCATCATATTGCTACTCTACGTGGATGATATATTGATAGTCGGTCATGATATGAGTACGATTTAGAAACTCAAGGGAGAGTTGAGCAAATATTTTGCAATGACGAATTTGGGTCAGGCTAAGCAGATACTTGGTATGAAGATCACCAGAGACAGGAAGAACCATAGACTTTGACTTTCACATGAAATGTACATTGAAAAGGTTTTACAGAGGTTTAACATGGACAAAGCTAAACTAGTAGGTACTCCACTCGCCAGTCATTTAAGTCTCAGTTTGAATCGAAGTTCGACAAGTGAGAAAGAAAAGGCATAGATGAAGAACGTCCCATATGCATCCACCGTCAGCTGCTTGATGTATGCTATGGTGTGCACAAGACTAGATATAACATATATACTTGGAGTAGTGAGTAGATATTTGTCTAGTTCGTGGAAGGATCACTCGGAAGCAGTGAAATGGATCTTTCGGTATCTCAGGGATACATCTAGAGTATGTTTGTGTTTTGGTGAGGACCAGTCAGAGTTGGAAGGTCTCATAGACTCAGATATGGTTGGAGATGTTGATTCCAAAAAGTCTAATTCTCGATACTTGCTCACATTTTCATGGGGAGCTATATCCTGACAATTTTGGTTGTAAAAGTGCGTTGCACTATTTACCACAAAGGCAGAGTACATTGCAGTGGTAGAGTGTTGTAAGAAGATGCTTTGGATGAAGAGGCTATTACAAGAATTGAGGCTAAAATAAGAGAAGTACACACTCTTTTGTGACAGCCGGAGAGCTATTCATTTGAGCAAGAACCCGTAGTTCTACTCACGGTCAAAACACATTGACGTAAGGTATCACTAGATTCGGGATATGCTGGATGAGAAATAGTTACGGTTAGAGAAGATCCATACAGACGAGAATAGTTCTGACATAATGAACAAAGTTTTTACCTAAAGACATACACGACTACTACAGAGGACGATCAGGATTGGTTGAGCCTCCTACCTAGCCATGGAAGGAGAGAATTGGGTATTCCTCCCTTATACGTCAAGAGGGGGAGTTTGTTGGATATCCTTCTGATTGAGGAAGAGAATAGAAGAAGCATGAACTGTAGCTCCGTCCATACAGGACTGACCTCCGTCCGGACGCTCAATTGCAGAGAGCATAGGCGCTTTTAGGTCTTCTCCGTCCGAATAGGAGTGGCCTTCATCCGAACAGTATCGAGATGCATCCTGTTCTCGAAAATCTCCGTCCGGACAACATCGAGATGCATCATCTTCTCGGAAACCTCCATTCGAACGGTGACTAACTCCATCCAGACGGCGCCGCGTTGTGGAGTGGGATTAGGTCAGTTTTAGGGCTTCTTTTTGGGAGGCTTATTAAAGGAACCATAATTTTATTGTGAGATACACAAATTTTCAGAAGTGAGAAGAATAAAAATAAGATTTGTGAGCTATTCTTTGAAGAGAGAAAAGAGAGATTCTTCTTGAGAGAGCGAGAGATTTCAATCCTTCATAGTATTGAGATCATTTGTTGATCGATGGATTGGTAAAAAAAGAACCGTCACGTTCTTATCATTGTTGGTGTGACGAATTATAGTTGGCACCATTGTAATCATTAATTTTTGCCGTTTGATAGTAGGTCTCTCTGCCTTCTCCTTCCGTGAACTTAAGTTTTAACATCGAACCACGTAAGTTTGTATTTTTTGTACTTTCATTCATTATTCTTTTTAGGTCTATATTCATTATGTTTGTTAGCTGTTAGTTGAATCGTTTGAGTAGTCATATATGTGATCTGCTTGAGTAGCGAGTATATTTGTTATATATTTTCTATTGACACAAAAGGAAGAAAAGAAATCACACTTTTACCAACAATATTTTCACCATGTCATGGCTAAAACGCTACAAATGTCCACTTCAAGCACCAGGGTAGCAACTAAAATTACGCGAAGTTCAATAAAATAGTTATGACAAGTGACTTTTGGCACCGAGGAATCTCAAAATTTGACTTATTAGGAAATCTATTTTTTAAGTTTAGGATTTCACTTTTAGTCACTCGCTTTGTGAGTTTTAGGGTTTTGGTCTTTAAACGTAATTTCACCAAGGTTAAATAATTGCATTAGACTTTGTTTGGGATTATGATTTATTGACAATAATTTATTGGTTTATTTTATTTTATTTTATTTATTTTTACCTTTAATGATTTTTTTTAATTGATCAAAATATTTTACTTTTCAAAATTATTTTGTCTAGACGAATCAAAAAAGTATGGACTACTATTAATAAAAGTTGGAGAATATATATATATATTAATAAAAATTTTAAAAATATGGACTACTATTTTAATTTTACTTGCATAAAAGAAAAGAAATTATATATATATATAAACATATATAAATAAGTATATTTTTCTTGTCTTTAAATGAGAATAAAAGATAGCAACTTTAAGTGGATCTATCTACTAAAATGAGATATTTTCAGTTATCCTCGACGCTTTATCACATTATTAAAAATATTTATGATAGAATCGATACTAAAACCTCTAACAATGACTTTCTCAATAAAATTATTTAAATTTGATTGAAAAGTATAAAAAAGAAATAGGATGTGTCATTTTTAAAATAATCGAAAATCGATGATTGAGAAACGTAAAAAATATATCTCTGTACAAGTGGGACAGCACCGCGATAACAGTGCACGAGGAGCGACGAAATATAAGAGGGGTGGCAACAATGCAAGAGACGACAATGATATATGAGGGGCAACCATAACAGAGAGGTTACGTGCGATAGTTATCGACAGATTAAGATAGAGTCACTCATGTGGAATCAAAAAGCGAGAAAGATGACTGGATAGATTTATTTTATTTTTAAAAGAATATCATTTAATTAGTTTCTTAACCACGGTAGTTCAACCTCGTAACTATCCACTAAACCAATACCTCTTGAGAGAGAATAGGGTCAAGTGACCATTCACTTCAAAAATTATTCCAGATCTAATTATGAATTGGAACAAACCACTAATTTTTTATGAAGAATCATTTATTGTTGAACATGTTAAAAAGAAAGAGGTCAATGAAAATATTGCAAAACAAAAAGTCACTTCACTATTATGGGCATTGCAAACTATCATAGATTGTGCTCCTCAACAATGCAGTTTGAAAATGTCTATTTTGAATTTGGTAAGAAAAAAGACGCCGAAATATTATGTTGCATAAATCTATTGAGCAAGATTGATTTAAAGAACAAATCACATGCATACAACTGACGATCCATCAAATTAATTCAAGTCATGAAAACTCGAGGACGAGTTTTCTCAAACTGCGGAGAATAATGCATGAAACATTTTGAGAAAATATTAAAATTGGTAATAAATTTTTATAGAAATCTCTTTTGGTAATTTTCTGTTTAAAAAGAACTCAGCTGCTTAAAATAATTTAGGAATCATTCAGCTACTTAAAATAGTTGTTTTATTTTTCTTTACGATTTTTTACTACAAATAAGTTCTAAGGTCTTAGGTCTCCTCGGTTGTTGATTATTAAAATTAAAGAATTTAGAGATTTTTTTTATTGTGTTTATTTTTAGATAGAGTATCTTTAATTTAAGTAAGTTTGTATATTTCGATCCTGGTAGTTCTATTTTCGATACGCTTTCCTGCATTACCAAACCCCTTAGGCTCCCAAACAAATTTTGGCTACGTCGAGCCTAAATTGGAAGAGAGTGGCACAAAACTAGTCCAAAGCCCTAGGGGCCTGGGCCTGGTCCTGGTTTAGGCTCGGATTTCAGGTTTGGCTTCGGGATGGAGGTTTTTTAAATTAGAAATTAGAAAAAATAAATAGACAAAAAAATTGATATTAAGAAATCTACAAATGTTAAATGTAAATTCTTACAACTTTATTTCACAAAAAACAAAATTAAAAAAAAATTACAGCACTCTAGGTCAAATACATTCCAAATTGGTTGGCACATACACGTCTAATAAGCTAAAATTTAAAAATTGAATAATACACTATCCATCCGAACAAAACAATTTTCTTCAGAATTACCGATGAAAATGGCGTCCAAATCCTTTTATAGTCTTCTCTTCTCATCCAAGAACCAAGTCTGTATTCTTCCTTAATATAGTAGTATAAGACCTTGTTTGTTCGAGGGTTAAGAAAGTAAGATTGAACTATATGTGAATAATCTCATATAATTTAATTTTCTTTTTTTTTTTTGGTCAATTTGAGAGGGTAATTGAACTATTAAATTGTTATTCCTAAATTTTATAAGTCCTTATCTTAGAACTATTACTATCCCACTATTCAGGTGAGTTTAGTAGTCACGGACTATTATTATCTTACATTTTTACAATTATATAATAAATTTATCGAAATCATGTCAAACGAAATAACGTTTTATTTATTCTTAAGTTATTGTACTCTGAACCAAACACTATTTAAAAAATTATAATATTAATAAAATTCATAATACTCAAAATACTAAATAATCAAGATACACTACTTATCACATGCATGAAAATAATTTTTCAATGGAAGGAAACCCAATAAATATATATATATATATATATGTTCGTATATTTAAAATTGTAATGATTAGATTAATAATTTGACAGGGTCCGGCATGGATTCGCACATGTTGTTAATAATATTTACGAGGGTTGGGGACTATATGCAATTGGGGGAAGCACCAACCCAAGCGTCCAGAGTGAAGCAAACATCTTTATTGCATCAGATTCTGGGAGAAAAGAGGTAAATTTTTCATTTTAACAACTCGTCTTCTTATTTAATAAATTGAGACAAACATCTTCTCATTTAAGAAATTTGAGACAAACACGTTATAAAAATATAAACGATAATGATACTCAAACAAACAAAAAATCTGATTGAGAATGGCCTGAGTTAAGATATGGCGACAATATATATAAAATTGTAAGTCAGAATGGTTGGTGTTTTGGTTTCCAACCAGTACAACAAGGGTAACGGGTGCGTGCTGTGCCCAACGGGCAGCACGCGTGTTACGCGGTGAAACAGCGTCGTTTTACTGCGGGCGAATCTAAAACGATGCCGCTTTTGACTACCCGTATACTGCGGCCCAAAACAACGTCGTTTTGGGCGCGCAGCAACGTGCTGCCCTTTGAAGGCGCATCACGCTCCCCGAATTGGTACAACAAAGGGTACGTAAATTTATGGAGATTTTTTTGTGATATAAAAAAAAAATTAGAATCTCTTATTCATCAATAATAAAAGAATTTTCAAAATATTATGTTTTATTCATTCACAAACCATGTATATATAAAAAAGATTGCTAACCACTACCATACTATCCTACAAAATATCTAAACCAACTTATCTAATTATCTAACCCACTATGCACTCCTATATATACTTAATTCTAGAATTAATAATAAAAATTAAAATAATTATCTGTAGAAGATGCAACCCTATAAAATTAAAAATTAAAAATTAAAATTAAAATTAAAATATTTTAATAATTAAAATAATTAGTTAATTCTAGAATAATTAACTGCTCCTTACCTATAAAATAAACACAAAAAGAAAAATAATTAGCATGTTGATGAAATTTGAGCTAGATAAGTGAGGAGTGAGCAAACTTGTGGATGAATTGAAATGACAGATAACGTGGAAGATGCAAGGAAAAGAAAACCAATGGAATTTCGAGTCCAAGAAGGATATTTTCGAAAACGGAGCTATCTTCACTCAAACAGGTGACATTGGAGTAACGCCACCCTACAGCAATTCACAAGCATTCCAGGTAGAAGATGCAACACTCGTGAGGTCGTTGACCTGGTCGGCAGGTGTTTTACGGTGTCGTAAACGATCAAGATCCAGATGCTGATTAGCTTAAGGCAAGGCTATGTATGGATTATGCACTTATGAAGGGATTTATAAAGGTAAAAGAACAATGTAAATTTGGCCGTTTGGAATAATTATTTATTTGATTATTTTGTTTTTAGTGAATTTATTTAGCATTTGGTTAAATTATTATGTTTTTCTGTCTTCTTTCATTGAGACGAGGCGCAAAAGTTTTTTTTTAAAAAAAATATTAAAAGTTTAGAAAAAAAGAAAATATATCAAAGTAAGATAATAAGTCATATTTTATGTTGTTTATTTTTGTCTAAAGTGAAATTTCTTATATTTTGATATTTTTTATTTTTTCAGTTTCTCTCGTCGAATCAATCTGAAAATGTAAAAAAAATCTAGCAAAAATATAAAAGAAATTTAGAAAATATAAAATTAAGCAAAAATCTCCAAATTTATCCAAAATGAGGACAAACTTATTTGTTTTTTGTTTTCATATCATTATATTCCTTTGCGAATCAACCACATAAATTCATGATCCAAATAACCTAAACAAGACAGAAATTCATGAGCCAAACATAACCTAAAGGAGACGGAATACTGCAGCCCCCACAATGCAGACTTTAATTATTGGAGTCCCGGAGATACCGATACACGGATGTAGATTAAAATATGTGGATAAGGTATAAACGTGCGAAAAATAAATTTTTATACCTTTACAAATCGGGTTGGATTGATCTGTGTGACTGCAATTTAACCGTTGAGACGGCCTAGCGATCTTCTCGCGTATGACCCGTCTGTACAACACGAAGAACGCGGAGTAGCCGGCGATCATTCTTCGTGACTCAAAAATTATTTGCTCGATTTCTCAATCCCCGAAAATAATAGAATAATAATTTCTATATTTTCTTTCTCAAAAATTCAAACGTGTTCCAAAGAATGGAATTTTGAAAATCAAGTTTTTGTTTTTGATTTCGAGTTATTCTCTTAAAGTTCGTGTGTGCGTCAAATGTGTTACAGCAGCACCTAGATGCAAAGGTCATGAATATATATTTTCATACATATTCATATGCATTCATATGCCAGCCCATCAGATTTGAACAAAAGGAGAAACAAATCCCATTCAAAAACATGGTCATCAACAGGATTTCAAATTAATGCATATCCTTATGCAGAGAAATAAAGATGGTGAGTTTGCGGTTTAACCGCTTAGGTGGCGGTGGGACATTTTAATCAATTAAATTAATTAATATAATTAATTAATTAATTAATTAGTAAATGACCAGTGAACCAAAAAAATGGTCCCCGACCTCCAATTTAATTTTCGATCAATTCGACCGTTAAACCATTGATCAAATTAAATTACGGGATCATAAAAATTATCCTGAGCAAACATGAGAGTGCAGAAATACGAGCTACGCGAGGGACCACGAGAAAAAATAAAGTACGGGCTAATCGTGTAAAATTTCGAACATCACTAACTCAGTCCCCGAGTTAGATTCAATTCTACACGAGTCAAGACTTACTCCACTAAAGGCCTTGACTGG
>JAUTBS010193038.1:0-19191 GCA_032361285.1 Aequorea victoria | reverse complement strand
TAACTTTTCCATAGGTCTCTATTTATTTCTCCACCATGATCTTGAATCAAGAAAGTTCATCTTTCTTAGATTCAAGACCCTTCTCCTATGTTCTTTCATGTTCTTATCTTTTTTTTGTTTGAAGAGAGATGAGAGGTGTGATGTGATTTTAGAATTTTAAAAATAAGATTTAAGAAGTTCTTAGTTAATATTTTTTTGGTTGAAGGATGGAGAACTCAACCTTCAAGTTCCTCCTTCTTCCTCCTTTCTTCATTTCCTTTCTTTTCTTCGTTCTTCGTTCTTCGTTCTTCGTTCTTCTTTCTCTTTTTTTCTTCTTCTTTCTCTTCTACAAGGAGGGGGCCAACGAAATTCTAGAGATGGAAAGAGGTTTAGAAAATGTTTTAAGTGTTGGAGAATGAGTTCTATTTATAGGCAAAGGTTTGGGGGTGAAAAGTTTATTTTACCCCTCATTTAGTTTCCATCCAACTTCCAATTCAATTCTTGTTCTACCAATTTGATTCCAATCCAACTAAATCTTGGACTCCAAGACTTCTAATATCATGTTTGGATTCAATAATCTATTTTTCTTAGGCCGTAAGGCCTTGTTTGGTTTAATAGGGAACAAGCTCTCTAATTTAATGGTACTTGACAAGACACTTTCATTTCTTTTTATTTTAATTCTAATTATGTCACATCAACTCTTCTCCTCTCATTATTCTCCCATGTACTTACACTATTCCTTGAAGACGTTTTGGCTTTTGAAGAGGTAAGAAACTTATTCTTTCAAGCAACCATTATTTTCATCTTTTTCTTTCCTTTTCCTTTTCTTTTTTTCCATAAAATGTCACATCACCCTTCTCTCCTCAAGGGGGATTTCGGCCAGAGCTTCTAGAAGCTTCAAAAATTATTTATTTTATTTTTATTTTAATTATTTCTGAGAATTAGAATGGGTTTTGGCCCAATTATCAATGTTTTGGGCCAAATTTTACGTTTTGGGCTTAACTTTGGTTTGGGCTTGTGATTAAATTAATTGAGCCATTAATAAATTAATTGGTCTCAAATAATTATTTATATTGGGCTCCCATAATGCTTAGCCCAAAGCCTTAATTAAATCTCCTTATTGGGCTTCTCAAAGTTTAGGCCTCATTTAGGCCTTCCATGAATTTTCTTCCTTTGAGTTCTCAATTGAGTTCTTTGGTTTCATAATTTTGTTGGGCCCTTATGGTTGGGCTTAGTCTTATTCTATACTCAAATTTTATTTAAAAGTTTGGGCTTTAGGAGTTCCTGGACCTTACTTTGGCCCATTTCGATTTTCTGCGCCTTTTTTGCCTTTCGCAGAATTTTCTAACTTGAACGTTTTAAACTCTTCTTGTTCAAAATTTATTTGAACTCTTTTTATCATTTTCATCTTTCTAGGTTTATCCTATTTCATATTCCATGAATTCATCCCTTTGTTCATAGGGTTCGAATGTCATTCCTTAAGGCGTAACGCCTTTATTATTGGTTTAGTGCTTAAGAATCGTGTTTGAGAAAAATGAGGCATCACATGCAGAGCATAGCATACATGAGGCTTCCAACCGCCGAAGCATAAGGAGTGTCCCTCATCTTCTCTATCTCCTCAGGTGGCTTAGGACACTGATCCCGGGATAGAGTGATTCCATACCTGAAAGGAAGAAATCCTTTCTTAGAATCTTGCATGCTAAAGCGAGCCAACATCAAGTCGATATACATCGCCTGAGATAATGGTAACATCCTTTGTTTCCAATATCGCGTAAGCATGATCCCAAGGATGTGACTGGCTTCCCGCAAGTCCTTTATATTGAATTGACTCGACAACCATACATTCACAGAAGATAACAACCCATATCATTTTCGATGAGTAAGATGTCATCCACGTATAGCACTAGAAATACCACCACACTATCGTCGCACTTCCAGTACACACACGACTTCTTAGAACTCTAATCAAATCCAAAACTCTTAATCACCTGATCAAATCAAATGTTCCTTGACCTCGATGCTTGCTTAATTTCATAAATGGATCTTTTAAGCTTGCACAACATGTGCTTTTGGCCCTTTGCGATAAACCCGTCTGTGTCATGCCCCGCCCCAAGACGTCGGGCACGAGACGCGAGAGGAACAAGACTAAACCATCTTACCTTTCAAACTATGACCCGAATTTCGTTAACATACAAAGAATTCTTTATATATCTTTTCTTTTATATAACACAATATTACATCATAAGAGGGCACTCCGGCCACGATATCATATTTCAGTTTACAACCCAAAATGAAATACCAAGTAGACTATATCTCCATGGACCCTAACCCAAACCTAATTTTGCAATGGACCTGACCACGCACATCATTTGCCTGTACCTCTTACAAAGATTTGTGTGGGGGTGAGCTATAATCCACATATTCACCAATCACTAGTAAAGGTATTATAAATGGCACAATGAAAGAAAATAATTCATCACTTTAAAACAGGATAAATTTTCATAAAAACATAACTTTTATCGTAAAAGATTTTAAGTTGTCATCTTTCCACAAAATCACCTCGTAAGAGAGTTTTTCCAAGACTTAATCCATTTCCGATCTTTCTTTACTCTTCATCTTCATTTCATTATTTCTCTTAGAAAAATGTTCATCATTTTGTCCTTCATTATATTTTAAAAGAAAATCTTTCATTTTATCACCGATCACCTTTCAGTGGAGGAATTTCTATAACCATAATATCATCACCTCTCGGTGGAGGATTTTCTAACAACGACCTCTCAACAGAGGATTTCTAATATCATTTCCGTTTATTCACTTAGTAGTGATAATTACGTCTTTCTATTTCACACATCCACTTAGTAGTGGTAACATAATCATCTCTTTATTAATCATATTTTTCTCATAATGCCTTGGGTTATATTAACCTCCCAACCAGGAGTTGTTACAGTACTGCGCCCCCGAATATCCTGCATACTCTTAATTGGATAGGGCTACGAATTATTCGTCGGTTCCACTTAACAATGCTCAGTGGTAGAGCTAATACATCATATATCATTATACTGGAACATATATCCACGCATTATCGGTTGTGTATTCCCTATTTATCATTATACTGGGACATATATCCATGCATTATCGGGTGTGCGATATATTCCCTATATTATACAGTGGCGTATACCCACGCATTATCGGGTGTTCAATATACCCACCTCATGGCACTCTCAATGTAATATCAAGGCTGTCATAATACAGATAATGTATCCTTTAATCATTTATTTAAATTTTTATTTAAGTTTTCCAACACAACGTTCATAAATCTTTTTGTAAAACTTTCATGAATTTCACAAGTTAATTCTTTCTTTTTGTATCAATTATTTTGTCTTTCACAATTTTTTAACATTTCTTATAAATAATTCATATTATCATAGTTCTCGTATTGTACTATATAGTCAAAGATCATTTCATAAGAACTCTCATAAGTTTTATAACATAGTATATCAATTAGTTTTTCTTTTTTATTTGTCCAAGTATCTCATATTCTAGTCTATGTTCAACATTCTTTTATAAAATATTAAGTTCAAGTTTCAAAACAGGTTTATGGATTATTTGATAAAAATATAGGTCCACAAATATCGTTTCTTTTGCAAGTTAGATCACCGTTTATTTTCATAAAATATTTAATTTCTATTATGTTTCAAAATATATATTCATAAGACAGTTCATAAAATGCAAGTTCGCAAACATAACTTTCTTTTACAAGTTAAACCACCACTCATTTTTTCAAATCATAAAACATGAAAGTATAGAGAATTTAACCATTTGCACATTCATAATACCAAACTAGTGATAAAAAATACCCACCTCAAAGATGAGTGCTCTTTCTTGAGCCACGCCGTTCAGTTCACTCCTAAACTCTAGTTCCTAACACATAGATAGGATAAGAACTTACTATATGAACTAATGTGAGACCTGCATGTTAATGTGGGTATGCAAATGGGATATTTTTCTTCTTACGTATATCCTTTATAATCATTCTTGGTACCCTCATGGTCTCCAAGATCCCCAACTTAGGTTTAAATACTTAGGTCTGCTTAAAGCCTTCTTAAACTATATTCTTCTCATTTACAGATTATGCTCCATAGATTCAAAAATACATTACAAATACCAAACTTAGCTGGAAGGTTCTGTAGATTTACTAAGAGCTAGATTATCATGTTATATAAACTTTTAAAGAAGAAACCGAGGACTTGTTTTCAATAGAAATGGGCTTAAAAATTCATACCACCGAATCTGTTGAAAAATGAGCCTATTTGGTAAAATCAATATAACTCAAACTCTACTCAACCAAAGTGAGTTGTGTAAATTGGGAGTGGAACTACACCCATAGACCTTTCTTTGAATATGTGGATCATCTCAAGAAAAAGTTTCTAGAACAATCTACAAGGATTCAAAGTTGGATGTTGTTTTGCCTCTCTATCATAGAATCTTCAAAAATGACATAGTGGTTCAAAAATACATTTTTGGGTCCAACCAAAAGTCATACACACTCAGGACATCCCAATAAGGCTCTAATTTAAATAGAATTTTATTTGGGGAGTGTTTGGTTCACACGAAAATTCTTGAAGTTTGCTTAAAAACCACACTATTTTGAGGGTTTCAACACAATAGCAAACAAACATCAACTTCTCCTACTTTAGCATATCTAAGGCATGTACAAACACATCTTATTAACACCATATGTTCATCATAAGGTACCCATATTTTACTATATTATTTCTCCTTTATCTTTGGTCATTCAAAAGTTTTCCTAGAACAAGGTTCTACACTTTTCTTTCTTGTTTTCTTGGTTCATCTCCATTCTTATTCATTCTTCTTTTATCTTAGAGAGAGTTTGAGATGAGAAGATATTCTTAAGAAAGAGATAGAGATCTTTAAAGATGAATTACTTGATGATCTTCATTGTTCCAAGAATTTAGGACTTAGCTTTATGTTTCTTCATTTTTCATTTTTCCTTTCATTCATTCATTCATTCTTTCTTTCTTCTTATTGTTCCTTCCTTCATCCTTCTCTTTTTCTTCTTTCTTCTCTCCTTATTTTTTTCCCACTAATCTCAGCAGATTTTTAGAGAGATGTTGGAGGTTTGCAAATGAATTCTTTTGTTGGGAGAAGACTCTTTTTTGTAGGTAAAAATTACTAGGTGAAAATATATTTTTACCTCTCATCTTAATCATTTTTCTAGTCACCCATCTCATCATGTAAGACATGCATGGAGTCTTATTGGCCATGTTTGGGGTGGTGAAAGACTTGTGTAAGTGATAAATTTATTTTCATAATTAATTCTATGTGCAAGCCATTCTCATAATTAATCCCATGTGCAAGTCATTTCCTTTTTTTTTCTTTTTTTTTTTAAATACCAAAAATTGTGACATCACATCTTTCCTAATCTCATCATTCTCCCATGTGTTTACACTATTGTTTGAAGACTTTTTGAGACTTGGTGAGGTAGGAAATCTATTCTTCCAAACAACCATCATTTCCATCTTTTCCTTTCTTTTTCTTTTTTTTTTTTTCTTTTTCTTTTCCCTACAAAGTGACACATCACTCCCCCTCTCATGGGAATTTCGGTCTACACCTTATAGAAGGTCTAAAAATACTTACTTTATTTTTATTTTAATTATTTATGAGAATTATAATGGATTTTTGGCCAAAATTAAAGTTTTGGGTCAAATTTTTAAGTTTTGGGGCCAACTTTAGTTTGGGCTTATAATTAATTTAATTGGGCCATTAATAAACTAATTGGTCTCAAATATTTATTTATTTTGGGCTACCATAATGTTTGGCCCAAAGCCTTAATTAAATTTCGCTATTGGACTTCTCAAAGTTTCGGCCTCATTTAGGTCTTTCATAACCTTTCTTCTTTTGAACTCTCAATTGAGTTCTTTGGGTTTTATGATTTTTTTGGGCCCTTATAATTGGGCTTAGTCTCATTCTCTATCTAAATATGTATTAAAGTTTTGGACTTTAGGAGTTCCTGAGCCTTTTTCACCTTTCACATGATTTTCCAACTTCAATGTTTTACAACCTCCTTGTTCAAAAATTATTTGAACTCTTTTTATGAATCCCATCTTTCTAAGTTTATCCTATTCTATATCCCATGCATTCATCCCTTTTTTCATAGGGTTTGAATGTCATTCCGTAAGGCGTAACGCCTTTATTCTCGGTTTAGTGCTTAAGATTTGTGTTTTGAAAAGTGAGGCGTCAGACCAAGTGAATTTTAATCTCATGAATTAATAAAATAATAAAATGAAGCTTCTAGAAGAGGCTTGGCCAAAATTCCCTAGGAGGGAAGAGTGATGTGACATTTTATGGAAAAAAGAAAGAGAAAAGAAAATGTGGAAAATGTGAAAATGTGGTTTTTTAGAAATATGGTTTTCCCACATCATCAAAGATTCAAAAAGTCTTCAAGAAATAGTATAAGCACATGGGAGAATAATAAGAGGAGAGGAACTGTGATGTGACATAATTAGAATTAAAATAAAAGAAAATGAAAAAGTCTTGACAAGTACCATAAAACTAGGAAACTTATTCCCCATTAAACTAAACAAGGCATTATGGCATAAGAAAGATAGATTATTGAATCCAAACAAGGTATTAGAAGTCTTGGAGCCTAACATTTAGTTGGATTGAAACCAAATTAGAAGAACAAGAATTGAATTGGAAGTTGGATGTAAATTAAATGAGGGGTGAAATAGACTTTTCACCCCCAAACCTTTGCCTATAAATAGAACCCATTCTCTAACACTTGAAATATTTTCTCAACCTATTTCCCTCTTTAGAATGTTTTTGGCCACTCCTAGGAGAAGAGAAAGGAGAAGAAAAAAGAGAAAGAAGAAGAAAGAAGAAGAAAGAAAAGAAAGGAAAGAAAAGGAAGAAAGAAGGAAGAAGGAGGAACTTGAAGCTTGAGTTCTCCATCCTTCAACCAACAAAAATATCAAGTAAGAACTTCTAAAATATTGTCTTTAAAGTTCTAAAATCATCTCACAAATATCTTCCCTCTTCAAACAAAGAAAAGATAAGAACATGGAATAATATAGGAGAAGGATCTTGAACCTAAGAAATAGGAACTTTCTTTATTCAAGATCATGGTAGAGAAATTAATGGAGACCTATGGGAAAGTTAATAGAAATGTGTAAGATAACATGAAAAGTAATTTTAAGTTGGAGAAAATTAATGCTTGCATGGGTAAGAGGGTAGAAAAGAATAAGGGAGTAAAGATCCTCAAGAAAATGGCAAACCAGTGAACGTAAAGACCCAATCTCAGATTTTTCGTGCTAGCCAAACAAGGCCTAACTGAAAATCTATTTCCAAAAGAGTTATCTTAGCATGTTATTAACATTTTTGATTTTCGGTTGGACCCAAAAATATATTTTTGAACCCACATGCCATTTTTGGAGATTCTATGACAGAGAGGCAGAATAACAGCCCACTGTGAACCCTTGTAGATTATTCTATTAAAATACCATTGAGATGATCCACATATTAAAAGAAAGGTCTATGGGTATAGATTCACCCCCAATTTACAAAACTCACTTTGGTTTAGTATATTTTGAGATAGATTGATTCTACCAGACATACTCTGTTTTTAATAGATTCTGTGGTATGAATTCTTAATCCCCTTTCTGGTGACAACAAGTCAGTTGTTGCTTCTTGAAAAGTTTAGCTAACACTATAATAGAGCTCTTTGTAATGTTATAGAATTTTGTATTGAGGTTTGGTATTTGTAATTAATTTTTTAAGCTCTAGGGCAGAATCTGGAAATGAGAAGAATATAGATTAAGAAGGCTTTAAGTAAATCTAAGTACCTAAATCTAAGTTGGGGACCTTGAGGACCATGAGGGTACCAAGAATGATTAGAAAGGGTATTCTTAAGAATAAAAATACCCCACTTGCATACCAACACAAATATGCATGTGTCACCTTAGTTCACAACGTTAAGTTCCTATCTTATCTATGTGTTAGAAACCGAAGTTCCGGAGGGAACCAGAGTGCGTGGCTCGATGAGGAGCACCCATTTTTTAGGTGGGTGTTTCTTATCACTAGTTTGGTATTATAAATGTGTGAATGGTTAAATTTGTTATGCTTTGACAATTTATGATTTGAGAAAATAATTGAATAGTTGTTTTACTTGTGAAAGAAAATGATGTTTGCAAACTTATGTTTTATGAAATGATCTACGAACTTGCTTATGAAACTAGAACTCAATATCTTTATGAAATGATCCTTAATAACATAGTAGGATATAAGAACTATGATTAAACGATAAATTTTTGGAATAAAGGAGAAAAATAAAATACGTATATGAAACTACTCCATGGAACATAAGAATAAGAGAATTATAAGAAATGTGAAGTATGAGAACTATTATTGAGATTAAGAAAAAATGTTTAAAGAATACATTATGTGTATTATGATAGCCTTGATATTACATGGTGAGTATCATGAGGTGGGTATATATCGCACACCTGATAATGTGTGGGTATACACCACTGTATAATTATATATATATGTATATATATATATATCGCACACCTGATAATGTGTGGCTATATATATATATGTATATAATTATATATATCGCACACCTGATAATGTGTGGCTATATATATATATATATATATATATATATATATACATATATATATACTAGCCACCTGAGCACACGCAATGCGTGTGTAACTCAGAATTATGAATACTCAATTTCAAATTACCAAAAAAAAATAGAGAATAAAAATCGAAACAAAAATAATTCAGATCCAGATTATTCTAACATTCATAATGCAAAACCCAAACATACCAAATAATCAAACAATAAAAATAACCATTGAGACGAAAATGCCACCAAGTCCATCCACTGTTCGAAAGGTTGATCCAAATAACCCTATGATTGTTGGCACTACAAATTTCCAACTAAACTTCAATTCCTGTCACCAAAATACACAAATTCATTAAGTAAACAACAATTTCTTCTATCTCATAATTAACATCTTTCTAAAATCCAATTATCAAAATAAAAATGGTTACCAAAATCATAAAATACTTCATCAATTGCCCTCATTTGGTAATATAATTGTTTCATTGTGAGTTGTGTCGTAGTTCTTCAAAATTATCACAAAAATACATATATTGACTTTGTATAATATATAGTGTAATATAAAAATAAGTAAAAATAATATGTATGCCAGTAAAGAGCATACATCGTCGCAACGTTGCAAAATCTCTGCAAATAATCTTAATCGTTGTATTTTTCGTTGCTTATAGAACTGGACATAAAGTTTTTAAATCGAAATCAATACATTAATTGAGTAATCTTAAACAAATACATCTTAATTAAAATATAAAAAAATAGAAGAAATTTTCATTGATATGTTATTACCATATAGACATGGACGCCGTATGATGACAAACACTACGATTTCCGAATAAATCATAATTCATGAACAGATCATAATTGGCATCGGAATCAATCTAGAAAGAAAAATGGATTCGGTAAGATAGACACACATCAAAGAAATTTATCCAGAACATAACGTGTATGATTATCAAAAGATATTTGCCAAATACAATAGTCAATATGAAAGTTATACTTTTCTATCCCTTACATCAATGATATTCAACAATCAGTAAGTAGGTAAACACGAATAATGTGCTTTCACCAAAAAAAGAGTGTGGAATGGCATCTCCTAGAATTAGCAAAAAGACTTCATAGTCGATCATCGGAGGAAATTCAAAAATAAAAGCAATTTTAAGGTTTCATGTGTTTCACTCCAAACCCTTTATACTGTTTTTTCTTTCTGAAAACATCATGTTTTGTGCTAACCCATTCTTATATAAATAATATCAAAAAATTGCATCATTTCTTATCCAACACCAATATGACAATATATTTTTGCACATGATTACAACACCAATAATAAAAAATATAATCATAGCACACAATTGTCTGCAATATACCTAAAAAATACCAGTCTTAGACGCTAAAACGTTATGTTTGAACCAAGAATAAAGAGTCCAAAATATAAACAAATTAGAAATGGCTAATCTGCATTGCAGTGACACTCACTATGAATCTTGATTCTTCAATTCTCCCCAGTAATCTCTTTTCCAGACAATTTTAAATGCTATTATCTATTTCCCAACGCCAACCAATGTCCAAACAGGAGAAACCAATTTTACTTGTCAAAAATTTAGAAGAGATTGATATTTGATACCATAACAGAAAAGAAGCATTTTTCACTCACTAAGCTTCCTGTTTGATCTATACTTCCATTCTCTCTCTCTCTCTGTCTCCAATATCTATTCCGCCATTATCAGCAAATGAACTGAAGCAAAATTACTTCATCCCCACTCATCACAATCTCACAATCAAAGAAACAGAAAAACCCTAAAATCTAAACAACAGCACTCACAGAAACCCCTAATAACTCTACAACCACCAGAAAATAGCCCCAATTCAAAGAAATAATTGCAATATTTACCAAAAACATAAGCAATAAAGAGAAAACGATCGCTACAACTAACTTTATAATTGATCATCTGTACCAAACTCATGCCTTTGCAGTTCTCCACATCATAACTCCTCAGTTATATAAAAGTGGGAACACATCCAAATAAGTAATTTTCAGAAAAAAGCAACTAAGATAATACAATACGTATATGCGTATGTCTGTATGAATTGCACCTGGTGGCAGCGGAGGAGGATGGAGGCGCTTGCGGAAGACGGAGGAGAAGAACATGCGAGCGCTGGCAAATATGAGCTTCGAGGCAGGGTCAAAATAAAACACACAAACCCATTAAGTAAACACACAAACCCATTCAGTTTGATGTTCGTCGTCCAGTGCACGGGAGCAGTGGATCATTGAGCTAGCTGGTATATCATCTTCAATGGGTGATAATCTGTAGGTATTGTAATTTTCATAAAACATGCAGATTTAAACTTTATAACAGTTCAAAGTTAAGTTAGGAACGTTTTCCTATTGCCTTGTATTGCATTCAGAACATAGGATCAGAATTCTTTTGTTGACTTAAAATTTCATAATCAATGTATTTCTCTCTGTAAGCCAATGATAAGCATATTTTGTGTCCAAGATAAGTTGTATTAGAGAAATAGAACCTCTTGCTCTGAACTAATAGATGTGAAGAAAAGTGTATGAAACATTGAAATCTGATACTGTTGTTTATTTATCTTGGATGCTCAACACCCAAATGACAGAGTAGATCAAAATCTGGATGTGAAACCTGAGGGAAAAATTCTTTTAGAGAAATTTCGGGCAAAATCTGGGGAAAAACAAAAAAAAAGGTATAGAAATTCATTTTTAATTATTTCTAACAAACCTTCAAAAATTTATTTTTAATTCAAGCACACCTTCCTCTCCTTTCTCTCGGGCAAACCAAGCCTTAAACACTCAACACCACAGCTCACCATAGGGAAGCAACGAAGATGATAATGCAAACTGAAAGAATCACTGAAAAGAACCCTCTCTTCGAGTTCTACAAATGCAAATGCATGAATCATATAAGAAAAAACCTAGATATTGAATAAACGTGTTTAATGATTTCACCCAAACATGAAATAGAAAGAATACCGATTAATGAGTGGGTTTGCTTCGAATGAAGGGTGGGTTTGCTTCCAAAAGAAGAAGTCAACGCCGGCGATGATGATCGCGCCGGTGGTGCGCTGAACGTAGCCGGGGGTGGACGCCGCTGATGGTGGAGTGCCGGAGCAGAGAGCTTTCTCTCGCTCGCCGTTGGGTTTGATGGTGCTGGCGCTGATGGTGGAGTGCCGAAACAGAGAGAGGGTTCGCCGTTGGGTTTGAAAAAATCGGTGATGCAGAGAAGCTCCGGTTTGATCTGAGTACAATTTCTTTCACGGCGGCACTGAAAAAAAAAGGGGAAAAAACCAAAATAAAAAATAGAGAAGCTCCCGAAATCGGAAATTTGAAGAAAGGGAGAAGGAGGCAACTATGATCTGAGGCGTTAAGAGAGAAAATGAAAGACAATATAAGGCGTGATTTTGGAAGGGGACCCTTGTTTCGGAGGAACTGTTCCCATCTCCATCAAATTGAAATTAAAAAGGCCCAACCCTAATACTGTCTAAACCTTCAAAATTTCCCAACCCTAACTCTGTGTCAACAGGTCGCTGGGTGGTGACGTCGCCGGTGGCCGCTGGTTGTGCCGCTGAGAGCTCTCTCTCGCTCTTGCGATGATGACGCCGTGGGTTCGAAAAGTGGTTTGAAGGACACCGCTGATGGAGGCGATGATGGACGCTGGATAGAAAGCAGAGAAGGCAGCGGTGAGTCAAGAAACTTCAAAATCGCAGACTACCAAAAGGTTGAAAGAGAAAGAGGAAGAGGAAGTATTTGTGGAGGGAAAGCTGGTGTTTCGAAAGACTGGCAATCTTAACCATCCAATTGAGGCAAGCTCATCGGTCCGTTCAAATTGACACAAGGGACAAACGTCCCATCCAAACATTGTGTCTTGTATAATAGATAGTTATCTATTTCAATTTAGAGAGTATCTATGTTTTATTTTAGAATGAGTTTTGGATGAATATTTGTGATTACTTTAGATGTATAGATAAATGAGTATTGTTGTTTGAATGGACATGTCACAAGTTATATATGTTGAGACAATGATTTTGAATGAATATTTGTGATTATTTTGCATGCATAGATGAATGAGTATTAGTTATTATACTAAATGCAAAGACTACACTTGTTATAGGTTATAATATGCAACCGGTTTTATATATGAAATAACCAAAAGCAAATTGTTGTAATTAAAAAAATATTATAGAAAAAAGGTTTTGGGGGATAATTTTGTTTTTCGCCAATTGTTTTTAAAAAGCTGAATCTTTTCTGCGACCAAATGCGTTTGTCGGTAAAATATCACCTTCAGCAACTAAAATGAGTAGTCGACAAACATTTTGCATAGTTGAAATCTTTTCTCGACCAAAGACATTTGTCGCTACATAATTACTTTCCTCGACCAAGGACTTTTGTCGCTAAAATACCACTTTGATCGACCAAAAGCATTTGTCACTATATAATCACTTTCCTTGACCAAAGGCCTTTGTCGCTAAAATACCACTTTCATCGACCAAAGGGCTTAGTCGCTAAAATATAATATCAACATGGACTAAATATCCTTTTGCGGCAACATACTTTAGTTGCTAAACATCTTTATTTGCGACCAAAGTTGAAGTCGAGAAAAGTTATCGGCAGCGATCAAATGATATTTGGTTGACAAATACATTCCTGTCAACGTATGACCGACTAAAAATGTTGGTCGCCAAAGGTTTTTGCTGACTTAATAATATTTGGCAACTGAGTTTTTAGTCGCAGAAGGTTTAACTTCTTGTAGTGCAATTATTGGGATGACTATGGTGCAACCCCAAGATATTGGTTCAAACCAAATAAGGGCCATGAAAGAGTAAATTGGCCACCATTTGTTGACATCTATAGACAAATGGGCCACTTATTTTGTGGTAGAATGGAAAACTATTAGTCTCCCATGTTCAGACATATGGAGAAGAATTTGCCAACGGTCCAACAAAGGCTGCATAGGAATAATAGGTTTGACTTAGGTCAAAGTGACGGAAGAGAAAACATACAAACATCTATGCTCGGAGTCATCTTATGAGCCTGAGAGTTCGGAGGAATGAATTAGGCCCTTCGTAGAATTTACGGGACCTTTTGAGGTTACAATTTCACCATCATTTGTTCAACACAGAGTGCAAGAGGGGTGACAATTAAATGACAACCCAACCTTCTAGCCAACGTTTGAATTAAATATTTGTGTGAGACTCGTCTTATATTTTTAGTGAATTTATTTAAAAATAAAAAAATAGTAATAAAATAAAATAGAATTTATTGTTAGTAGGAATTCATTGTACTACATCAAAATTGGGTGAGTTAAAATAAATTCATTTAATAAGTTAATGTATTATTTTATAATTTAAAAGTTTCACATTTAAAATACTTAAAGTATTACATGTGAGGTGTGTGCACAGTGTAAATGCATGTGGGTGTGTGTTGGAGCGTAGTGAGTGTGTGCACGCGTAAAAACAAGGAGTGTAGTGAGTGTCTTGGAATTTTAATACAGTGTTAATTAACGTGGGGTTCTATTTTTTTTAACATATTTAGTAATAAATCTTATTTTAATTTTTTTTTAAATTTATTAAATATTTAAATTATTTTACTTCTTATTGATTAGTCAGAGATTAAAATAGATATATAAAAATATTTTTTTTTCGATTCTTAAATCTTTTATTTTTTTTGAATGTATAGATTTCTTGGTTTTCAATTTTAATAATGCAGAAATTAAGGGAGTGACATTCCTAACAAACATGGGGCGATGAATTATTACTCATTCACAAGTGCTTTAAATAAATATCAAATGCATAGTCTATTTTTTAATAACAAATGAAAAGGTTAGTGAGAGAACACAAAGAATAAAAATAAGAGAAAATTAATTAGCATTTTTTTATTTTAAAATTATATAACTTTTGTTATATACATTTATTTTTAATAATATTTACATTTTTAGAATCCATTTATCAAGATCTACAAAATAATATGCATATTGAATATAAAAATCTACAAACTAATTTGATCACTTTTAGGTTGTGAGACGGACCTAAGTACTTAGTTTTAGGCCGTGAGACGAACCAAAGTACTCAATTTTAGGTCGTGCGATGGACCAATTTTGAGATCCCGAACACTGGGATGAGATTCAACGTGCATGTTGAAAGCCAAGAATATAATTTATTATTATTATTATTATTATTATTATTAATTCAAACTTTGGTTGCGTGTCAATACTTCCCGAGATGGGTTGGCTTCCCTTCGTCCTCCCTAACTTAGGTTACGTCTCGCACTTCAGCCCTCGATGAATAGGTTTTCCATCGTCCCGGCCATCCTAGGTTGTGTTTCACGCTTTCTAAGTTGGGTAGGCTCTCGTTTCTCTCGATCAACTTATGTTGTATTGCACGTTTTCCGATAGAAAAATAATTATCTTTCTGTCCCTAAATAAACATTTTCATATTTTTTTAGGATTATATTTTTTTTCCTTTTTTTATATTTTTTTTATTGATTTAAACTTGGGTTTTGTTTTAACACTCTTCGAGTTGGGTAGGCTTCCCTTTGTCTTGTCTAACTTAGGTTATGTCTTGCACTTTCGCTTCGGATGGATAGACTTTCCTTCGTCCTGGCCATCCTAGGTTGTGTTTCACGCTTTCTGAGTTGGTTAAGCTCTCATTTTTCTCGACCAACTTAGGTTGTGTTGCACGTTTCCTCAGAGAAAATTAATTATTTTTTTTCCTAGATAAATGTTTTCATATTTTTTGTAGGAGGATATATTTCTTTTATTTTTTTTAATCTGAATTTCGATTCCGTGTCAACGCTTCCCAAGTTGGGTTGACTTCCCTTCGTCCTGTCTAACATAGGTTACGTCTCGCACTTTCACCCGGGATACGTAGGTTTTCTTTCATCCCGATCATCTTACGTTGTGTTTCACGCTTCCCGAGTTGGGTAGGCTCTCGTTCGTTCCGACCAAATTAGGTTATGTTACACATTTTTTGAGAGAAATTTAATTATCTTTTTGTCCCTAGATAAATATTTTCATGCTTTTCAAGGATTATATTTTTTTTCTTATTTTTTATTAATTTAAACTTGGGTTGCGTGTTAAAGCTTTTCGAGTTGGGTATGATTCACTTCATCCTGTCTAACTTAGGTTATGTCTCGCACTTCCGTCCGGGATGGGTAGGCTTTCCTTCGTCCCGACCATCTTAGGTTGTGTTTCACGCTTCCCGAATTAGGTAGGCTCTCGTTTGTCCCGACCAACTTAGGTTGTGTTGCACGTTTCTTGAGAGAGAATTAATTCTTTTTTTGTCCCTAGATAAATGTTTTTACATTTTCTTATGAAAATATATTTTTTATTTTTTTATTTAATCCGAACTTGGGTTGCGTGTCAACGCTTCCCGAGGTGGGTAGGCTTCCCTTTGTCCTCCCAAACTTAGGTTACGTCTCGCACTTCCATCCGGGATGGGTAAACTTTCCTTCATCCCGGCCATCCTAAGTTGTATTTTAGGCATCCCTAGTTAGGTAGGCTCTCATTCGTCCAGACCAACTTAGGTTGTATTGCACGTTTTCCAAGAGAAAATTAATTACCTTTTATTCCCTAGATGGACGTTTTTATGTTTTTCTAGGGTATATTTTTTTTAATTTTTTATTAATTCAAATTTGGGTTATGTGTCAACGTTTCCCGAGTTGGGTATGCTTCCCTTCATCCTACCTAACTTAGGTTACGTCCCTCACTTTCGCCCGGGATGGGTAGGCTTTCCTTCATCCCGACTATCCTAGGTTGTGTTTCACGCTTCTCGAGTTAGGTAGGCTCTCGTTCGTCCGACCAAGTTAAGTTGTGTTGCACGTTTCCTAAGAGGGAATTAATTATCTTTTTGTCCCTAGGTAAATATTTTTACGTTTTTTAGGAGAATTTTTTATTTTTAATTCTTGGTCACTAGGTAAGCATTTTCACGATTTCTTAGATTTATGATTTTTTTTTATTTTTGCCCAAATTAGATTGCGCTTCACGCTACCTAAGATGGTGAATTTTTAATTTTCAGTCACTAAGTAAACGTTTGCATGCTTTCTTAGGTTTATTTACATTTTCTATTTTTGTCCAAATTAGGTTGTGTTTCACACTACATAATGTGGTGAATTTTCAATTTTTGGTCACTAAGTAAACGTTTGCACGCTTTCTTAGGTTTATTGAAATTTTCTATTTTTGCTCAAATTAAGTTACGTTTCACACTACTTAAGGTGATGAATTTTTAATTTTTGGTCACTAAGTAAACATTTGCACGCTTTCTTAGGTTTGTTGAACTTTATTTTTGCTCCAACTTAGGTTGCGTCTCAACGCTTCTTAAATGAGAATCTTTTATTTTTCTAGTCACTAGATAACTGTTTTTACGCTTTTCTATGTTTATTAAAAAAAATTATCTTTTTTTTTCCGTTATTCTGTCCATTTTTTGTCTTAACTGATGATTATTTTTCTTTTTTTTTTCTTTGTATGGATGGTTCTTGATTATTTATATATATGAATGGTTCTTTTCATGAATCGATCAGTCTAATAATGTGGGCAACAAAGTAGAGAAAAATAGCACTTTTTTTTTTTTGTTTTCTTGAAATCGCACACTTTTTATTCATAATTATTATTATTATTATATGTACATGTTTTTTTTAGAAAATATAAAAAAACTCGATTCAACTTCATGTTGTTATACCTTTAAAAAGGTGCACTCATACAAACTCATTCTGCTTATGTTACTTTATGAGGTTGAACTAGCGATGTGTGCCTTTTTCAACATGTTGGAAACTATCACAATAAGATCAAGTGTTAAAAAATTTTGCCTTAGAATTTCATCATTTATCCACTTTACCCATCAAGGTTCAGCTAGATCCTTCAATTTCCACGAGAACAAGAAAAGTTTCTCTACTGATTGATATACATTTCACGTCCTTAGTATCTCATTTCTATCCATGCTCATATCTTCGTGTAAGATCTCATATTTTGGAGTCTGGGGCTTCGCCTTGCTTTATGAATCCTTATGCGCTTCAATCATAAGGTATATAGGAACTGGTAGTTTCATGCCCCTCATACCTCTTCATGTTTTTGTTAAAAGGTGTACAAGAATCTGTGGTTTCATGCTCCTTATTCCATGGGATTTCACGATTCAAACAATACTGCATATAATTCATACTGCTTGTTATGTGCTAGTTCCCACGATCCTAATGCAAAAGTAGGCCTCTAGCTACCAATCGTAGCGTATCTTTGAGTGAGTTCTTTTCATGTTTGTAATTCTTATTACTAAGCCATGTTTCTCAATTTGAAAGGACTTTTTTAGGACCGTAATGAATTCCATGGTTAGGGTTTAAGAAATGAAGAAAAAAGGTTCAAGCATCCACACATTGCTAAGACTTTTAAAAGTTAGCAATCATCTTTCATATCTCATTTGTCCCTAGTTTTAACCTTATTTGGTTGAGGACTTTTCTTCTTCTTATTGCCTACCCCTTTTTTGTACTTTCTCATTATTTTTTTTCTTTCCCTCATTTTCTTTTCTCCCCCCTCTTTTTTTAGTTTTTTCCTTTGTTTGTTTGTTTTTTTTACTTCATTCCACTTCTTTTTTTCATTTTCTACAGTGTGGGAGATGATTGTCTAACAGGGTTTTGAAAAAAAGAATTGTAAGCTTAAACAAGGTTGGCAAGAGATATTTATAAAATATATGGATAGTATAAATGATGGTCTTTCTTTACTTTGAGTCGCATAACTAAGTTATAAGTATTCAAACACATGATGAAGCGGACTCTCATATTTGTTTTGACTGAAGTAGTTCTCACCATTCTTTATGAAGTTTGTAACTAACGAGCCTTGTGAGCGAAAATGACGCCATGATTCGAGTCTTTTTTTTAACTCTAACTTTTGACCGCCCTTTGGGATTTTCATCCTACCGAGCTTTTTTTTTTTTTAATTTAACTTTTTTCTAGACCGCCCTCTCGGATTTTCAACCTATCAACCTTTTTTTTACTCAAAAATTATGCGCCCAATGAACTCACGATATTTGATGGCATTGTGAAACTTCTTCCTCTCACAATTGATGGCATCATTTCAAACTCGAGACTGATCTTTATGGGGGAGACTTCCATTTGTTTTCATTAGCAAATCCAACAATCGCTGGTGTTTCTCAAAAAGGTTTCATTGGAGTTGACTTTTGATCTATCAGGGATCCCTTTCAATACTTGATTTATTATTCTAGTTCCTTTCATTATAAATTAGACACATCTCTCTATGAGAAAAGAAAGGCTCGGCAAAACGCCTGTAGAAATCTCAAATGTTTGGGTTGCCAGACATCCTTTAAAGAAATCAGGCCTTATTATTGTTTAAGAAAAAATGTTCTCGCATTGTTTTCACTATTTTCTTTTTTTCAATGAGGGTGGAAAGATAGGTGCACTCTTTAACTCTCTTATCTCTCTTTTTTGTCTTACGAATAAGTTCGCCCATTCCGTTCTTCATAGAAAAATGAGAAGAATCATTTTTGTTCTCTTTTTTTTTTTAAAGTATTTATTTTGAAAAAAAAAAAAATAATTTATTACAAAA
>JAUTBS010192929.1:1144-11810 GCA_032361285.1 Aequorea victoria | reverse complement strand
AAACGGAACGGTTAAGTAGAGGCCGATCCTCGGATCGGGCGAGAGGGGTGCCTAACACCTTTCCCTTTCGTACCCTAGCTCCTGAATCATGATCTCTGGTAAGGACGGACTGGTTTACCTTGAATGACCTTTTTGGTTTATTGGTTTATCCGAAAACCAAGTGGCGACTCCAAAAACTCGTGCGGTCTTCAACACAGACGCGCATTTGAGGGAAAACCCCTCTCCCTTCCGTTTCAAGAAGGGCGATGAGAGGGCGGGATCCCCATAGCCTCTGCTGACTCCTCTTCGATGATGTTATGAATAACATCGTCACCTACACCCAGGCGAATGGCGCTTGCGGCTCGTGCATCCAGGTCCTCCCAATAATCTTCACTCATTGACTCTGGCTTCTTAGCCTTGCCGAGTAATGCATTGGAGACCCCCTGCTGGATTAGCATATCCTTCATCCGCTGCTGCCACAATGAGAAATTATTCTTTCCGTTGAACTTCTCAATCTCGTATTTCGTATTCCTCATCTCTGCTGCAGTCGAAAGGTCAACGCCCAAACCAAAGGCTCTGATACCACTTGTTGTGCGATGGATCACCGACTCGATCAATTCAACCAACAAATATGAGATAATAACGAATAAAAAATAAACAATCACATTCACACGAGACTCAGATATACGTGGTTCGGCTAACCGCCTACATCTACGAGCTGGGAGATATAAATCTACTATATGACTATAAAGATTACATCGCTCCTAAACCAGAGCATCTCTCCACTCTACCTCTCTCTCAATCTAAAAAGAAGACTCTCATAGAGTTATCTCTTGTTCTTCTCTATTTTTCCTCACTTCTCTCCCTACACTTGTTTTCTTCACAAACATCTTCTCAATTTATAGGAGGGGGGAGTAATGCCAAAATCTAAAAAACATATTTTCATATTTTGGGGGATGGTGGATGAAAACATGATCCATGTTTTAGTGGAATGGTGGATGAAAACATGATCCATGTTTTAAGGGATGATTCCCATCAACTCTCCATAATGTTTTTGGACCAAACGTTCAACAGATATTTCACAAATTTATAAGAGCCATGTAACATAACTTGCGCATAGTTGACCAACAATTTGTCAGCAAACTGACATAATTGGAGCTCATATAGTATTCTTCTATGGAACTGTTTTTTAACTCAACTAGAATTGTATGCTATTTTGCTATGATATCTGGGGTTCTTAATTCTAGGCATCTTTGTTAGAATGATCAAAATGATTTCCTGAAGCCATGTCTTGCACTAGGTTATATTGCAAATGTATAGTATAATCATGTCATTCAATTAATTATAGTCTTGAACAATTTTACATTTCTGGAAGATCTTTTTTTTTTTATAAAGAAAAAGGGGAAAAACTCTGTGACCCCAATATGCTAATTTCTTGCTAAATAAACAGTTGTAATCAAATCAGGATGCATGTCCATTTTTGTCAAATTCATGTCAAAAGTCAAATTGTGATGCAACAAACTTTAACATAGAATTGTAATCATAGCGGTTGTACTAAAATTCTTTCTTTTTTAAGAGTATGACATCTTTACTTGTTTGCTTGTTTCGTGTATTTACTATTTAGGATAATGGTTTATGATTGAGTTTTGTTGTTGTCTCTCTTTAATTAAAGCTGTGCAAGTCAAAGAATAGGCTTTTTTTTTTAATCTTCTTTTTCATATTAAACTAATTTGCTGTAAACATTCAAATATCTTATTTCTTTCTTTTTTTACTTTTTTTTTTTCTTTTTTGGGAATTTCAGACACTATCAGCTTCTGATCTACGTAACCCAGATATATCTTCTCTTATAGCAACCAAAATGAAGGAGTTTCATAATCTCGATATGCCTGGTTCAAAGAAAATCTTCCTGTGGGATAGATTGCGGTATGCTTCCTTCTCTCTCTGTTTCGACTTATTTTTAATTTATTAGGATCAAGTTATACTGACCAACTTTTAGATTATAGTTGTTTCCCGAACTATTATGTTTACATAGTTGTTAATGTTTAAAAAATTATTTTTCCATTGCTTCAGTAATTGGCTTAATACGGCCAAAAGTATGTCTTCCCCAGAAGAAGCTGAATCCTTCCGCTTAGATGCCCTGAACGATGAAATATCAATATTGGAAAAGATTCTTTCAGACGATAATCAACTAATAGGATTCTGCCACAATGATTTGCAATATGGTAACATAATGATCGACGAAGAGACCAAGTCAATAACCATAATTGTAAGTTTCTTCATGACTTTAGTAGTTCATGTCATGATTTCTCTCACTGAAAATTTTAAAGGAAGGCTCTATGTCATTCATTTTCCTCTAAAAAACCTTCATTGTATGATACTGTGTTAATTGGTCTTCCTAATTTAGTGAACAATTATGCAGTAGGTGTTTGGCTATTAATCACTTAACACATATTATATATGTGATCAACAATAGGCGATAAAACTAAGTTGGACAGATTAAATGCCACTTATATTCTCTATTGTTTTTTGTTCGCTTTAAAATGCTGAATTATGCAGTTACTTATTAAGATCACTAACATAACATTGACAGGAGCGATGATTCACTAAAATTAGATTTTGTTTGGGGGTGCATGCGTCTCTGTGTGTGCATGCGTGTGTGTGAGAGAGAGAGAGATCCCATTAAAGTTGTAGGTTTAACTTCTTTTCACATTATTATAGTGGTAGTACCGTGCCTAGGCTATATGTACGTGCACTTGGAGATACAATTATCTCTTCAAGCACTACTAGCATCTATTCACTTCAGATGAGTGTGAGTATTGATAGGATACGTTTGATTGTAGGATTATTTTTAAGTGGATTAGTTATACCGTGGAATAAAGGGGATGAGTTATACCATGAAATAAAGGAGGATAAAATATTAGGATAAATGACGGGATATGATGGTATTATGAATAGGATTGTAGGGGATGTAAGTTATACCATGGGATTATGAATAAAATTATGAGAGATAAGTTCTATCATAAAATTATTTTTATATTTGATTAGCATGAGACAAATAATTGGATGAAGAGAGAATTATTTTGACAATTAAATTTAGTAGGAAAATAGTCCAGAGAACTCTAAATCTCATCCTCTCCTTGGTATTAATTATCTTCTATTTAATCCCACATATTTGGTGCAACTCATCCAAATGAAGTAGTCTTAGTACTAAAATTGACGAACCAAACAACAGAATAAAAAACATAGAGTACCCATGTGTGTCCTAAAAATAGTCCCCCATTCTTATCCGCAACCAAACACCGGATTAAATTTTTGGGTAGAACCCATGTGTCCCCTAATACTTATCCCACCAATTTAGTCCCTTAACCAAACATGCCCTATTCCTTGGGTAAAATAGGACAATCATTCTTCACTACTTCATAGGTCCCTTCTCCTCCCACCCTTTGAGTTTTTGGATTGGGAAAACTTTGCACTTGCGTTTAATGGTTCTGTTGCCTTTTTTTTTTTGAAGGATGTCTTATCCTTTATCTATAATTTTATGCATCCTCTAAAAGCCGTTTTGTTCTTTCAAAGATCATGCATAATCTTCTACTTCCATGAACAAGTACATACGTGCATATGGAAAAGAAAAATGTTATTCTACTCTTCTATAGTGGTAAAGCCTAACTTACTATTGCCTAAAAGCAAGAACAACATATTGAGGCCTTGATTCGAGAATGTCTTGTGTATGAAGTGTTCGCTAGAGCTGCAGCCTCCAAATTATGTATTTGCAGATACATGCGTTGCGGTTTTCAAAATATATTTTGTCATTTAATTGCATATTACCTTTGATCAAAATGTATATTACCTTGGCTTGTTACCATAGTTTTCACCAGTGTAGATGGTTTTCAATGGGTCCATTCAACTCTTCTCCACACTGTTGAGCATAACTGCCAAGCAAGCAGCCAATACTATCTCGGTGCAAGAGTTGAAATACTGCAAGCCTGTGTTACAACTTATTAGGTTAATCTTGGTCTCTGCTAATCCATTCTAACTCACATAAATCCAATAAACGAATTCATAGATGTAGAGATTCCATTCTTCCAATGGGGAATAGATGCAGATAACCCTGATAGGGGGGGGGGGAGGGAAATAGAAGAGGGGAATTTGGCAAAGGTATTTTTCCCATTAATAACTTGGACGCTGAAAGATGGATCCTAAAAAGAGTTACGTGCTTTAGATTTTGGAGGAAATCTTTAGAAATAGATGCATAGTCAGTGCATTAGGAGCTTTAATCCTCCCTTTGGCTCGTACCCGGAGTCCATTGGGTTGTGATTATCTTAGTAGGGAGGGTTAGAAGCTCGAAGTGGGGGTTTGTAATGATCCCGTCCCACATTGGAAGTATGCATAGGTGATATGGGGTGTGTAAATAGGAACGATGAAGCCAAATGACAACTCATTACTAGTCCTTTGGGTGAATTCTCGTGGTTGTTACTTATGGTATTCGAGCCAACCTGTGCGCATTACCGTGTGGGTTCGAGTACCATATCTGAAAGACCTGAAAATGTTCCTCTGTGTCTGCGAGTCTAAACGGATGATAGCAACTTGGCAACGTAATCCAGATTATACCTTTGACTTATGACTTTGGTTACAACATTGAATTAGCATGTAGTATCGTAGCATGAGGTCGAGTCATTATTCTGGTTGTATCATAATATAATGGATGTTTTTGTGGGACCACGGCGTAATTGAAATCTAAGAGTCTGCATCACATTTATTTATGTTTGGAGACCTATTTATTATTGAGACTGAATGGTCTGCTTTAGTTAATTTTTGAAATCTAATTTTTAGGGTTTTGGTTGCTTTGGTAAGGCTGTAATTATTTGGGGCTCTTTTCATGATTATGGTAATTCTGATTGTTTGGTGATTTAGGTTGATTCTCTTTATTTTCCTAACCTACTAGCTTTGAGTGGGATCCTTTTAGGTGAGGTCCATGTATATATACATTTGCTAATGAGATATTCTGGGGATTTACTGGAACATTTTATGAAGGTGTCTAGCAGTAAGATGTTGATGGAATTCTCACTTTGAGGTGACTAAATATTGTTGTTTTGGTGGAGTGACTATGATATATAGATATGGGTTGAAGGGAAAAATTGTACCTGATTGTTATGATGTATGTAATACCCCGTATTTTTACAATTACGTTTAAGAACCCTAGATCGGTAATAATCACATGATTAGGTTTAAACCCTAAGGGTTAGTTTTAAACCCTAAAACGAAAAGAGGTAATTCACATAGAGAATTAAATTGACTTATGAAGATTAGACCACGACAATAAGACTTAAAGATTTAAAAATCAAATTAGGCTCAATAAGTCTTTTAGGTTTAATTTGACTCAAAACATAACCAAACTCATTTGACCCAAGGTAGAAATTAAAGCCCAAAAGAATGCTAAGTCAAGAATTTAGGCCCAAAGATTTATATAGCCCAAATCAAATTCTTAAAACCAAAAAACAAAGGATTAGGCCCATGAAAATATACTTGGGCCCAAAGAAATCAAAAACCAGTAATTCTTTTAAAAAGAAAAAAAATTATATAATATATATACATATATCCCTATAGGGCTGTCCAAAAACACCGATAAAATCAAAAACCGATTCGATCCAATCCAATCCGCACGGATTGGTCCGGTTTTGTATTTAATCGATTTGGTCACGGTTCCAAAAATATGTAAACCGTAGATTATGGATCGGTTCACAGATTTAAGGTCACAGTTCCGGTTCTGAACCAAACCAAATCGAAGATTCTAATTAAATACATATATTTTATTTATATTAGTTACCTCACCAATCACCATACGTATCATAGACTAATTCTACTAAACTAAATACTCCATATACATACACATATATATATATATATATATATATATATATACCACTTAAAGTTTCCAATTCTAATCTCATTATTCTTCATTTGTGTTTCAGATCTGAGAAAAAAGCAGTTGTATTATTTTTTAGCTACTACTGTTGATTTTTTGTTTTTTAATGATTTAATATTTAGGTTAATTTAGAATCTTAATATTGAATATTTTTTTTTAATGTTTGTGTTGAATGTATACTTAATTTTTAAGTTCAGGCAAAAAAAATATTTAATGAATATAGAATATGCAATAGTAAGGTTCTTTGTATAAATAGCTCCAAACAAAAACATATTGATGAACAAAATCGTGGTTCTGAACCGTAACCGAACCGTCAATTATAGGTTCGGTTCGGTTTGGTTCCGAGATTGTTGGAACCGTAAGGATGGGTTTGGTTCCTGATTTTGCTCAAAACTGAACCAAACTGGACCATGTACACCCCTATATCCTTATGGACGGGCACCCCTAGGAGAGGAGTGGTGATGTGACACTTTGTCTCCCAAGTTTTTTTAAAAAATAAATAAGAATATAGGTTTGAAATTTGTCATTAATTTCCCTAAATAATAATCATGGTGCTAACCCTTAAATTGTGGGACTATGTCTTGAATTTAGACCAAACACTGCCTTAGCATACTTGGCCCCCAAGTTCTAGTTAGATTGCAACAAAACCAAGTTCCTTCTAGTTAGAATGAAACCAAATGGAATTAAAAACTAACTAAATGAGGGACAAATAGGTCTTTTAAACCCCAAGTCTTTGCTTGTAAATAGAAGCCTTTTCTCCTAAAAAAAATGCATTTTGGTCTCCTCTCGCTCTCTCTATATTTCGGCCAAGGGAGGAAGAAAAAGAGAAGAAGAAGAAGAAGAAGAAGAAGAAGAAGAAGAAGAACCAAGAAAAGAAAGGAAGAAGAATAAGAAGAAGAAGGAAAAAGGAGCCTAAAGCTAAGTCCATAATCTTTTGAATCAAGAATTACCAAGTAAGAGATTCTCCTAACTCTTCCATTCTCCACCTATATCACTTTCTATCTCTCACCCCTCTTCAATCTAAAAGAAACTAAACTAAGATTAAGGATGAAATTCATGAACTTAAGTTAAGAACTAAGAACTTCTAAGAATTTAATTAATTATCAAACCTTAGAGGAACCAAGACCTGTTTTTATTGAAGCTATATTAATGTGTTTTTAGCATGTGTGATTTTTGGTTAGCCCTAAAAATGATTTTTGAAATTCTTAAGCAATTATTGAAGAAATTGGTCCTCGGTGACAGAAAAACAGCTCAGTTTGATGAATTTTAGAAAATTCTAGAAAAACCGCCTCGACGAAAGCATGATATGGACAAAAAGATCTATGAGTCTAGTTCCACCCATAATTTATTTCACACATTGGTTGGACGGATTTCGAGAAATTCAATTTCTACCAAACAGGGTCTAATCTGGACAGAGTCTGTTCAAGCCCCATTTACCCCTACTTCTGATCACTTTGAGCTTTCGGTTTCTTCATGAAAAAGTTAAATAACACCCCAATCTAGGTCCATGCCGATTTTCATGAAGTTTCATGGATAGTTGGTATTTTAAAATGAATTTTTAATGAGCACGGCAGAATTTGGAAATTTCAGAAACTTGGGAAAAACTTGAAGTTTAAATGTGACCTTTGTGCATATTCTTTATCTACTTCAATTGTAGTGCACTTATTCATTGGATGAACTTAAATGACATGAATAGATGAAGAATGCATCTTAGTCATGAAGCATCATGTTGTCCATGCATGGTCTATGTCAATTGTTGGGAGTCTCACCTTATGTCTAGCATGGCTAGTTTGTGATATGAAGTTGAGACTTCTATGTATATTGGGCAAGTTTCCAATTGTGATGATACCTTGGGTAATGTCCCGACTTGTAATCGAGTTTTTATTTTTCCAAATGGCCCATGGCATGGGTGATTCGTGTGATGAGCTCCCACTTGACACCATGTTATGGGTGTGCTAGAGGAAAAAAGAAGATTGGGTGAATAAGTTGAGATTCTGAGTTGTAGACTTTAGATTTGACGTCGACGAATGCATTAAAACTCTTTAAGTGGGTTGTTTCGGAGGCATGTGTCAGGAGGGAACGGATGTTCAGATCATGGTCGGGCTGACCCCACGCCCTTGTGCCTTGTATGAACCGGTGGGGTATCTAACTCGGCTATGAGTCATAATGCACACAAGGAGGGTTTATTGATGGCTTTGGCGTTCACTTCTTGGAAGTTCTGGGTAAGAATGATTCCTTTCGACAAAATGGATCCTAGTTTAGTGATATTCTACTGTTGGAGTTGGTCTTATGCACATTCATATTCATACATTGCAAGTATTCTCTTGTAATGATTCAATGCTTAATTGCTTATATGTATGTGAAATAGCGGTGTTAGAAAGGTAGGGTTTCTTGGGTCTCTTTCTAGGCTTCGCAGCTCATGGCGTTTCATGCCAGGTAACGAAGAGAAAGCGATGGGAGAGGACTACATAGAAGAGTATGTGGAGCCGTGGCTGATCTAGAAAGATTGAAACAAAGCTGATGTACTTTTTGTTTAAGTGTTAAGTTAGTTTTTGATTGACTTGTAAGTATTTAAATGTAGAAAGAACTTTTAAATTTTTGGGGATGCAATATGTAATTTTGATATTTATGTATGGTTATACTAGTGGTGTTTGGCGTTAGTATAACCCTATGTATTATATTATTGTCTTATTATGTTCCGAATTTTCGGGGCATCACAACTTGGTATAATAGCCTATGTTTAGTGAACCTTAGAGGCCTTGGGAAATGAAAAAACTCGTGTTCCGTTGAGTAGTTGTCCTTGTGGTATAAGTTAATATATATTATGACCTAAGTATGAGTTATGAACTTGAAATGAACTAGGTCTATGTATTATGCCCTGTAGTGTAGAATGTCATCCGATTCAGAACCAGAGGAGCGTATGGGGGGTTGTCTAGGATTCAGGTGATGTGGTAGAGGACTTACCTGTCATGTATGAGGATTTACCAGATGAGGGTGAGGAGCCCCTAGATGATGAGTCCATTGATGCCATCCCTTTAGATTAGATTTTTCCTCGAAGATATGGATGGTGATGCAAACGATGAGACAGGAGGAGGCGATCAGGATGAGGATGTACATAGTGAGGTTACTGATACCGATAGGCCTCAACTTATGGATGATGCGGGAGTACAGGTCCAGTGGAGACCTTGGGATGTGCCTCACATTTAACCGATCAGAGCCGTGGTGTATGCACTGGTACCGCCGTTGGTCAAAAGTCTGTGGAAGACACTGGTGACGGCCTATTATTATCATGGACCAGTACTCATCCTGCAGCGAATTGGCGAAAGGGCTTATCAGCTCGGCGTACCACCGGGCTTTGCAGACAGAGTTGGTGACACCGTACCTTATGAATTGTTGCAACTCTAGCGCCCACTGAACGAGGAGAGAATCTTTAGCATTAATGGGGGATTAAATTTTGATGACGACCTCACCTATACCGAGTGTCCCATTATAGTTACTGATCGTGAGAGGAGGAACACTTTGTCCCCAAATACCTGGTACGTGAAAGAGTGCCACTGAGTTCATGAGGTCACATCACATGGGAGCTAGAGATGTTTGTGCACAGGGACTACCCACACCTATTCCTGTAGTAGGGATTAGGGCATCTTGTTTCATGTTTTTGTGATAGAAGGAGGGTAAGGACTTTCTTTTGTTTTTGTAGTAAGAAATCTTACTCTCGTAGTATAGTTCGACTATGTACAATTGTAAATAGTTACTTCGGTAATGAATAGATGAATGTTATCAGTTGTAAGAAAACTACACCTTTTATGCTGGAATGAAAGACAAATTAGGGGTTATGAAATGTGAATTTTTGATTAGTAATTTCCCTACTTTCCCTCACAATTAGAATAATACCATAACTTACCTTACGTCTTAACTCCTACAACTAACTCTTACAACAGAAACTATTAAAACAACAAGACGGTGAGAGGAAGAAATAGTAATTGTAACCCTGTTGAGGTGAATGGACCAAACAATAATGCCAATGCTCAGAACTTTGCCCAAGTCCTACGAGACCTAGCCTCTACTCTGAACCTTACGCCTATTCGAGCACATCATGATAGGGCGTGGTTATTATTAAAATTTAGGAAGCAAAGAGCTCCAATTTTTAAAGCAGAGTCTGACCCACGAATAACGGAAAATTGGATAAGAATAGTTAAAAAGATGTTAGACACCATGGATGTTCAAAACGATGCTGATAAGATCGCTTTGGCCGTGTATCAACTGGAAGAAGAAGCATATCACTGGTGGTTTGTGGTTAAAGATACCAGAACCATTGCTACTCTCACGTGAGATCAGTTTGAGAAGTTATTCTTGGAGAAATATTTTCCAGTTACTGTCAAACAAGAAAGAACGAGAATTTCTCAAGTTGAAACAAGGAACCATGTCTGTGACACAGTATGTTAATAGGTTCGAAGAATTGGTTTGCCATGCTGCAACTATGGTGGCAGACGAGGCTAAGGCTCGACGAGTGGAATGGGGGCTTGAATCCTCCATCAGGGGCAAGATCGCCTTCATGCAGTTTCCGACATACTCACAAGTGGTGCAGACCGCCTTGGTAGCGAAGACTGAATTGGTGGACTCGAGAAAAATTTGTAATCAAAGGAAGGATGGTCAGAATAGAGTGGGACCCCAGAACAACCGGGGAACTACATCCCAGAAGTTATACTTTCGACCTCAGCAACAACACACACGTCAAGATTAGAGAAGAGGTTACCAATCGAC
>JAUTBS010192818.1:0-11810 GCA_032361285.1 Aequorea victoria | reverse complement strand
CACCACCAAGAGCTCTACGGGGTAAGAGGCTTGAATTAGCCGAGAATTGAGGTGACCATGCTTGTATGAAAATTAACACCAAAGTCAACTTAGGTTGTAAAACCCAAAAATTTTGAATAATAAATTATTAAATTATATAATTGGTGAAGAAGAATTTAATTAAATTAATTGAATATTCTAAAAATTTAAATAAATATCGAATAACGACATTAACAATAGCTTAATAAAAGAAGGAGATAATTCAAAATTCAAAATATAGAAGAGTCTCTTTTATATTATAGCAGAATTTTGGTAGTAAAATAATAATTATGCTATTAATAATTGTATGAGGAAAAAGGGAGACAAGAATTCAGAAATTCTTCAAGGGAAAGGTTCTTGTGCATGTGCTGAACATGGGATGACCTGATTTCCTATTTTTTTAAAAGGGGAGATAAGAATCCTTGGAGGAAATTGGGAAAGATGTTCTTAAAGCATTTGCCATCATCACTTTAAAAAGGGAGGCCTCTCATCTTCAGGGAACCCATCTCTCATAAAACCCTCTCCCTCTGTGATTTATTCTCCTGCTGCTCTCCCCCTTCCTCTCCCGACTTCTCCCTCTCGGCTCTTACTCCAGCCACCGCATTCCACCGCGATCACCGCACCGCCGCTGCCATCACCACCGTGCACGCCATCAACATCGTCGTGCACTTGCAACTGACGCTGTTAGGCTAAAATTTTTTCAATCAAGCTTTGTTTTGGTTTTGACTTAACAACATGTTAATTTGATCTTTTAGGAGATTGTTAGCTAAAATATTTTGATAAATTATTATTGTTTGTGCATTATGTTTCTGACATTACAACATAATTGATTTAATCATTGGGAGACTGTTAACCATAATTAACTTGATTATCCTAATGACTTGGTTATACATGAGAATTTTTTTCAGGATTAATCATTTTATTAAAGTCCAAGAGTCCAGCAAAAAGTCAAGAGAATACATCGAAGATGTAAGAAGACTTCTGGAGATCGTTGAGTCCAAGAAAGAAAGGCTGCATTTCAGAAAAATGAAGCAGCAAAAGTTTTGGGGTCGACACTAAGAGAATTTGAGTCGACACCCTCTCAAGCAACAAAGCCTTGAGTCGACACCAATAAGAAAGGGTCGACACTTAAAGAAGCACAACCCAGTTTTTGAAGTCCAGAAGGTTTGAGTCGACACCCAAATGAGTTTAGGTCGACACCTGGATTCTTTAGTTAAAAGGGTCGATACCCAGATGAAGATGAGTCGACACGTGGAATGCCTCAGAAGAAAGGGTCGACACTAATGAAGGTTGAGTCGACACCAAAAGCTTCCCGTGGGCACTGATTTTTCTAAGATCCATAAATTCAAAGGAAGGGTCGACACCAAGAATGGTTGAGTCGACACCAGGGTTCCAGATCTCTTTTGTGTCAACACCCAGAAAGTTAGTGTCGACACCTGCGCATAATTTTCAAATTCCTAAAGCGTGCAACATCTAGTTTTTCGAGCATTAAAAGCTCTAACGGCTAGTTTGACCTCACCAACGGCTCTATTCTGGATCCTATATTTAAATACCCTTATTGAAGATCAGAATAGTTATGCAAGGAAGAGGAACAATGATCAAACAAAATAAATAACTTTCTAATCCATTTCACAGGGATTTCATTTCTCATACTCTGTTTTTATTCAGAACTTCCTTCTGAATATTTTTCCTATCTTGTCTTTTCTATTTGATTGTAAATCAACTGAGAGAGAGTGATCATTGTAGTGAGCTTCATTATTGTAAATCATCTCACAAAGGAGATCATCAAACTACAATTACTTTTAGAGCCTGGTTACGATTCACCAACTCAAGGAATCCGATCTGTGGCTGGTCTTCGCCCTTGTTTGAAGAAGGTGGTTTCGCTTCACCCACTCAAGAAGAATAGACTTTGATTCGCCTAAAAGAATAATATGCTACTATTCACCTAAAGAAAATAAGAGGTTATGCATTGCCTGTAAAGAGGTCGACATCAGTGGTTTCGATTCACCCATTGGAGAATTCGATATTGAATTCCCAAGGCTCTTTGGAGAGTTGACGTAGGTCGAGTTGACCGAATCACTATAAAAACGTGTTTGCATCTCTCTTTCCTTAAACTCTTTATTTTTTGCTCTTAATTGCTTTATTTTTACTGCATTAACTGATTAATTTTAAAAGAATTAAAAGAGTTTAAAAGTTTTTCTATCAACCCATTCACCCCCCCATTTGGATTGATCCTAGCTAAATAAACTAGGGCCTCTAAGTTAAAACCTCGGACCACAAAGACTACTCCCTCAAGGCCATCTTCATCGACCCCACCCAAGGAGGCATTAACTAACATCAACGTGGCCCGGGGAGGATGTTTGATTTCGTCAGGGATTTAAATGACCACCTCTTGGGGATCGGGACTACTCCCCTGACCAATGACATGTTTCTCGACCTTACCCGGGTAATCTTCCAACTCTTTAATTCCTTACTTTACTCTATATCTTTTTTTTTTACTTTGTATTCCTTCGTAACTAACTTGTTTTGGCTCTTTGGTTTGTAGGTTTATGTTCGGGCGGTCCAAATGGTTGGTCGCTACTATCAGCCTAAGCTCCAACTCATTGCTGAGAATCAAAAGTCCTCGTCTTTTGAGGCGAAGGTTGCCAAGCTGACCAGGAAGGCAAAGAGGGCCAAGGTAGAGATCTAAAAGGCCATGGCCCGAGCCCAAGAGGAGGAGCAGGCGAGGATCGAGGCTGAGAAGGCAAAGAGCCTTGCTAAGCAGGGAAGGAAGGTGGCTGAGAAAATGGCTGAGAAGAAGGTTAAGAAGGTGGAGACTGCTTTCGCTGCAGCCGAGAGGAGGGCTGCTCATGCCCAGACTCAGGCGGACGAGACCTCAACGAAGCTTGCCCGGGCGGGGCTGGAGGCTGTTGAAGAATTCAAGGTGTTTGAGGAATTCAACCTTGAAACTACTGAGTACGACGCCAGTGATTTTAACGCAATGAAGACTCAGGCTACTATGGCATTCAAGAAAGTTAACTTTTCCACATTCTCATGGGATGACGAGGAGGAGGCTGAAGCTCCCTCGGTTGAGGAAGGAAAGGATGCACCGCCCCCCTCAGCATGATCTTTCTTTTTGCTTTTTTGTTTTCATGCAACTTTTGGCTTCCTTGTATAAAAACAATCTTTTTCATTTTAATGGAATGAAATACCGATTTCTCTTGAATATCTTGTCTTGAATGGATCTTATTTTATGCTTTTATTTTGCAAGTATCGTAGGTCTCGATCGGCCTTCCTAGGTGACTACTTTTTATCTCTTTATTTTACCAAGTGTTGTGTATATCGATCGGGCTTTCTAATAGCCCTTTACTGCTTCTGATGGACCAAAACTTGGGAAAATAGAAATTACTAAATGTTTAATGCCTTGGTCGAATTTCTAAAATCATTCGACCACCAAACCTTACGATAATCGTAGGAATTCTTCTAAGTCTTTAGATTATCGATTGGCCCCCTTAAATAGAAAAACCTTTTTGTCGACTCACCTTGATCCTAAAATGATCTTTGGTTGTAGATTTCTTCTGCTTAGTTGATCGCTTCGAGTGCTTAACTGGATTCATAGGTGATCCAAACCTTCTAGTTGTCGAAGCCTTTTACAAAATTTGATAGGGTCTCAGTTGGATCCTCGGGCGAGCCAATCGTTCTTTGGTTGGCCAAGTCCTCAAGCGACCTGGCCGTTGGACTTTGTAGGAGTTTTTGGGCCTTGGTTGGATACCTTAAGTTGTCCTCAGGTGACCTGGCTGTTGAACTTTGTAACTTTGGGCCTTGCTTGGATACCTTAAGTCGATCCAACCGTCTTTGGGCCGACTAGGTCCTCAAGTGACCTATCTGTCGAATTTTGTAGCTTTGGGCCTGGGTTGGATACCTTAAGTCGATCCAACCATCTTTGGGCCGACCAGATCCTCAGGTAACCCGGCTGTCAAACTTTGTAGCTTTGGGCATTGGTTGGATAACTTAAATTGATCCAACCATCTTTTGAGCCGACCAGGCCCTCAGGTGACCTGGCTATCAAATTTTGTAACTTTGAGCCTTAGTTAGATACTTTAAGTCGTTCTAACCATCTTTGGGTCGACTAGGTCCTCAAGTGACGTGGTTGTCGTACTTTATAACTTTGGGCCTCGGTTAGATATCTTAAGTTGATTAAACCGTCTTTGGGCCGATCAAGTCCTCAAGTGACCTGGCTATCATACTTTGTAGCTTTGGGCCTCAGTTGGATACTTTAAGTCGATCCAACCGTCTTTGAGCCGACTAGGTCCTCAGGTGACTTAACTGTCGAACTTTGTAACTTTGGGCCTTAGTTGGATACCTTAAGTCGATCCAACCGTCTTTGGGCCGACCAGGTCCTCAGGTGACCTGAGTGTCAAACTTTTCATTAGGGACAGTTTTTAAAAGCGTAAAAACGAATAAAAAAGGATACTTATTATTGCTGTCATTTTACATGCTTCCTTACTGGTAGTACTTTTTAAGGTGCTCGACATTCTATGCGTGTGGGAGGATCCTGCCGATTGCATCCTTCAGTAAGTATACTCTAGACCTCACTCGATCTTCTACTTGGTATGGTCCTTCCCAGCTTGGTCCCAGCTTTCCCTCTTGGGGATCTTTAGTGATGAAAAAGACCTTCTGAAGGACCAAGTCCCCTATTATGAACTCTCTCTTTCTGACGTTGCTGTCGTAATACTTTTTCATTTTCTACTGATAGACCGCAGTTCTGAGGGCTGAGGCTTCTATACGTGTGGGAGCATCCTGTCGATTGCATCATTCAGTCGGTATACTCCAGACCTCAATCGCTACTATCAAGAACTTTACTTGGCCTCTCCCGATCAGGAAAGGTCCTACAATGTCCACTGGGTGAAGGGCCATGATGACAGTGAGCTCTTCTGGTGACTATCTGGGGGTGGTTACGAATCTTTGGCATTTTTCACATCTCTTGACAAAGTCTTCTGCATCTTTCTGTATGGTGGTCCAGTAGTAGCCAGCCCTTAAGATTTTCCCTAACAGGGCCCGAGCGCCTCAGTGATTGTCGCAGGTCCTTTCATGTACTTCTTTCATTGCATACTTAGATTCTTCTTCTGAGATGCACCTTAGGTAGGGTACTGAGAAGCCTCATTTGTAGAGAGTGTCATCGATAAGTGTGTACTTGCTTGCTCGGTACCTCATCTTTCTTGCCTCGGCTTGGTCGGTAGGTAGCTGACCGCTTTGGAGAAAGTTGATAATACTTTCTGCCTAGATTATACAGACCTACGTCAGGCTAACTACTAGTGGTGTTTCCATTTGAGCGATACTCGGTTAGGTAAGATACTTCGTTAGCACTCCTCTACCCATCTGCCCCTTGGGAGCTGAGGCCAACTGAGCGAGATCATCAGTTCGTTGGTTGTTGCCATGGGGATTCTTTCAATTAGGAACTTGTCAAACTTATCTTTGAGTGCCTCGATGATAATTTTTTCGGCCTACATTCGCTTCTCCCTTGCCTCGTACGTGCCTTGTACTTGACTGACCACCAACTGTGAGTCACTAAGGATCTTGACCTATTTTACCCCCAATGCAAGTGTCAGCCTGAGGCCAACTATGACAGCCTCATTATTGGTCGCTCAGAAACCGAAGCACATAAAGTATTCCAGTACATCTACTTGTGGAGAGACGAGGACGAGGCCCGCACCACTGGTAGATTAGTTTGTGGATCCATCTATGTGTACCATCCACACCTACCGAGCGTCAAAAACTACCTCAGCAACTGGATTGATTGTCGAATGGTTGGCCGCTGGTCGATTTAGAGGTTGCTCGGTGGGTGGTGACTCAGTCGTGAACTCTACGATGAAATATGCCATCGCTTGCCCTTTGATGGCTGGTCGTGGTCGATACTGAATGTCGAACTCGCCCAGCTCCATTGACCATTGTGCCAGGTGACCCGAGGTCTCCAGCCTTTGCAGTATTTGTTGTAGTGGTTGGTATGTCAGTATGACTATGGTATGAGCTTTAAAGTAGGGGCGCAATCATCTAGACGAGATGACTAAGACGAATGCCAACTACTTTACTCGAGGATATCTTGACCTTGCTCCTCGAAATGCTTGGCTCGTATAGTAGATGGTTTTTTGAGCCCCTACGTCTTCACGGATGAGCACTGAGCTTACGACTGTTTGTGAGAAGGCAAGGTAAAGTAAGAGCTCTTCTCTGAGCACTGCTCCAAAAAATAGTGGGAGAGAGGTTAGGTAGAGCTTGAGGTCGGCGAATGCTTGTTCGCAGTTCACTGTCAAGTCGAACGCTTTCTTTAAGACGCTAAAGAAGGGTGCACATCGTCGGTTGCCTTTGAAATAAATCGGTTCAGGACGGCTAATCGGCCAATCAATTTCTATATTTCTTTGGTCATCTGTGGGGACTACATCTCCAGGACGGCTTTAATCTTCTCGGGATTAGCCTCAATTCTATGTTTGCTGACCATGAACCCGAAGAACATGCCCCCGATACTCCGAGCGCGCACTTTGGTTGGATTTAACTTCATATTAAAGTCGTGCAGTGCTTGGAAGGTTTCTTTGAGGTCCGTGAGGTGGTCGGCGGCTTCTCAACTTTTGGTTAGCATGACATCGACATAGACCTCGACATTTCTGTCGATCTTCTTTTTGAAGATGAGGTTGACCAGACGTTGGTAAGTTTTCCCAGCGTTCTTGAGGCCGAAAGGCATGACTCGATAGCAGTAAATCCCTCGATCGGTAATGAAAGAAGTCTTCTCCTGGTCGGCCTCATTCATTAATATCTGGTTGTACCCCAAGAAGGCATCCATGAAGCTGAGATGCTCGTGGCCGCTGGTGAAATCCACTAGCTGGTCAATTCGAGGAAGATGATAGCTGTCTTTCGGGAAGGCATTGTTTAGGTCGATAAAATCAATGCACATTCTCCACTTGCCATTTGATTTTTTCATTAAGATTACATTGGCTAACTAGTCGGGATACTGTACTTCCCGAATGAACTCTGCCTTCAAAAGTCGATCGACTTCCCTGCTATAGCTTCATTTCTTTCCTTGACGAAGATTAATTATTTCTATTTGACGGGCATATGTAGACAATCGGCACATAGGTGGTGTGTGACCACCTCAGGGCTGATTCACGTCATATCTTTGTGAGTCCAAGCGAAGATGGAGTGATGCCTTTCCAAGAAGTGGATCAGCTCGGACTGAAGGTCAGGTGAAAGTACTGACCTGATTTGGACTTCTTTGTCTCGCCTGCTTTTATCTATGCTAACTTTGATCAAATTCTCCACTAGTTCTCCTCTTCGAACGAGCTGGTCATCTCAGACTTTTACGGTGTCAAGGGTCAGAGCTTCCTCTAGCCTGGGTCCTTTGAGAGAGGTATTATAGCACTCTCGAGCAGTGGTCTGATCGGCTCTCAGCTCTTCCACTCCATGCTCGGTTGGATACTTGGGCATGAGGTGATAGGTTAAAGTTATGACCTTTAGCTGATTGAGGGCGGGTCGTCCCAGGATGACATTGTAGACCAAAGGGCAGTTCACCACTAAGAAGTTAACCATTTGATTTACCTGCCTCAGGCTAGAGCCGATCATAATGGGTAATTCGACCGACCCTAGCAGTTGTATTTTTTTCCCGGTGAACCCTGTTAGGGGCAATTTGACCAGGTGTAGCTTCTATCGTCCTATGTTGAGCTGGTCAAAGGTGTTGAGGAACAGGGTGTCGGCTGAACTGCCGTTATCCACCAGGATTCTGCGCGCTTTGTAATTGGCAAGAACCATGGTGAAGACCGGTGGGTCATTGTGCTGCTGTTGAACTCCACGGGCATCGATCTCGGAGAAAGTTATAACCCCCTAAGTTTTTGTAGTTTTACCCGGTCGGTCAGTCATACAGACATCGCTAGGACTCTCGGTCCTTAGTCGTCTGGAGTGGAATTTTCTGGAAGAGCCACTTTCCCCCCCCCGGGCAAATCCTCCAGAGATTACTCGAACCTCCCCTGCAAGATTCTTGTCTTGATCCCTGGGGGGTTGTGGTGGTCTGTCTTGCTGACCATGAGGGTATTCTCTGTTCTGCCCACCGGTTAGGAATTTGTCGAGCCTTCCTCTCTGGATCATCGCTTCGATCTGCTCCTTTAAATCAAAGCATTCTTCGGTATTGTGGCCGTGATCTTTATGGAACCGGCAATACTTGTCAGGATTGTGATGGTTTGGTTGGGCCCTAAGCTCTTTTGGCCACCGCAGCTTGGGGTCATCTCTGATTTGCAACAAAACTTGTTCGATAGAAGTGTTCAAGGGTGTATACTTCTTAAAGCGACTGGTCGGTATTCAGGGACGCTTGGAGTCAGCCTGGCCGTGTTGCGAACGATCAGAGTCTCAGGATGACCTCGGTCGATCTATCTCCTTGCGTTTTCTCCAGTCAGTCTTTTCTGTTTGCTTGCCTTTCTTGTTTGGTTCAGAGGATCGGTCCTCTCGGGCATTCATAGCGTTCTTTGCATTCACATGCTTTTAGGCCTTCACAATGAGCTCAACCATGCTGGTCGGAGGTGCCTTTGCCAGTGAAAAGAGGAATTTAATTAGCTGGATGCCACCCATGAACGCTATTAATGCCACTTTGTCATCGATGTCATCCACTTTTAGAGCTTCGGTGTTAAACTGAGTCACGTTGTGATGTAAGGTTTTGATCTTCCCTTGTTTGATGTTGAGGAGGTAAGTGGCGAGCCTTAAATGTTGCTGGTCCCCAATGAAGTGTCCCACGAATAACTTGCTTAACTTGGTGAATGAGGAGATGGATCTACTTTTCAATTTGCTGAACCACATGCAGTCAGAGTGGTCGGGAAATCTCGGCACATGATTTCATCTGGAACTGCATGTAGGTGCATGTAGGCTTTGTACATTTCTAAATGGTCCAGGGGGTCCTGTAACCTGCCAAAGGTGTCCATCTGTGACATCCTGAACTTGGATGGCAAGAGCTTGGGCATAATGACCATGGAGAACGGTAAATTCATCCTTTGTATGAGCTCGTCGACAACCACTGCAATTTTTCTCTTCACAGCTGCCATCATGTTATTGAGTTAGTCCTTCACCTCTCTTAGCCCGACCTCTACAGTAGTAGAGACTCCGGTCTTCTCGGCCTGGGTGCCCTCGACTTGTTTGGGGGCTCAGTTTTGGTCCTAAGAACGAGCCCTGCTCTCGGCCATATCTTCATGCTCATTTGGCTCCTCCTCTTTTGGGCCTTACTCTCGGTCATTAGGCCATTGGAGGGCAGGCGATTGCCTTCCCTCGGGATGAGGAATTCGAGGGGGGAGGGAAGGAATAGGTAGGAGCTGAGCTTGTTCGTCGAGCCTTTGGTTGATGGCTTGATTTTGGTGAACTAGGCATTTGATTAGTTGAGTCAAATCTTGTAATTGCTGCTCAACGTTAGGTGGTTAGTCTCCTTGAGGATTGCTCTCGTGGCAGTTTTCTTCGGAAGCCATGCATCTTGTGGCCACCATTCAGACTGCAGACAACCGTGGAGAAGAAGAATGATAGTCGTTCCCACAGACGGCGCCAAATGTTGATGTTTGAATCTGGACGGTCCTCCATGATTGGTTTACCTCCAAAGTGATCACCGAGTTGTTCCTGTTCGCCGGTTGAGTTCATACAAAATGTTAGAACATAGGCATCAGTGGGGTGCCGGCCTATGATTGTTTGATGCTAAAGTCAGCGGATAGGCAGTAGAATAATCACTGAATGTAGAAACTGTAGGTACAAGTGTATGGAATAGAGTACTTTTGGAATTTGTGGGCGATAAATTTTTATGTAGAGGTACGGATTCTGGGATGCGATAAAGGTGAATTCCTGATTATCCGTGATTAGGTGTGATTCTTGGGATGTGATAGAGGCAAATCTGGGATTTGCCTGATCTGAGCGAGAATCTCGAGATTTGCGTTGATCTGATTGCTAATTTATCGCAGAGACAACGATTGGAGTGATCTCGGGAGAGATTGGCGGCATTGATCTTGGAGCTGACTGCTACGAGTGCTCGGCTCGGCTGGTCTGGTTGAGCACATCTTGTGGTCAGACCGAATGCATGGTCAGGTCAAGCACATCTTGTGGGGACCGAGTGCATGGTCAGGTTGGTCTGGTCGACTGCTATAGTTTTGTACCCCTCGGTCGGCTAGGGCTGTGGCGTCTAGGTCAATTCATGCTCGCCACGTGTCGACTCAGACTTGTAGAAGGTGCGTATGCCCCCGATCAAGCCCAATATTTTGATTTAATTTTTTTTCCGATCGGTTTTAGACGACCGTTCAGTATTATATTTATGAAAAAGAAAATTCATTAATGAAAAAAATAAATAATAAGAAATTTAAGTTTGAACTTTATTCATATTTTAATTAAAAAAATTTCTTTTTATAATTTTAAAAAATTATAATAATTTGATAAAATGATAAATTAATTTTTATTGAAAATAAAAAAATAGTCAAGTCTATTTGCCACGGGGAAAACATAAATTTAGGGTGTAAATTCGGCTAGGTTCGACCCATTAGCCAATGGGTTCGAAAATCGTGGCCCATGGGCCAAAATATAATGTAAACAGATCTAGTTCACAAACCGAGTCCGGGACAATGCAAGGTTCATCGAGCACTGGGCCTTAGCTATTTAAAAAAAAAAAATTAAAATGATAAGCTCCTCACGATCGCCATATTTTTATGAAAAATTTCACAATTTTCTTCTATAACATTGATCATAAATCACCAGAAATTTACATTTTGCCTTGTAAATTTCGCTTAATTACATTGATCAAGCCTTGTAAATTTTGCAAACAAAGAAATTTTTTTAACTTTTCAGAACTGAGAAATTAAATTTCCCTATTTCTTTTTTTTACTATACATAATTTGATATTTAATATGAATATTGATTGATAGACCTCGATTAGTAAGTTCTAAAAATACAAATTTTATTAAGAAAAAATTGGTCAAGAGTTCCATATATAAAAACTTTCTAACAGTATGACTTTGTAATTGTTTTTTTTCTTCTCCAAATGTCCATCCCCTCACAATTTTCTATTCTTAATATACTCCTATTAAACAAATACAAGACCCTTACCATTATCAGACTGCGTGCGTTCGCCTTTCTCTATAATTCTGTCCCTCAAACAGTTATTTTCTACTCCAAATGGCATGACCACATAGTGTCACATGCCCTTTGAGAGCCACGCGATCAAATGGGTTCACTCCCTACAAACAGAGAGCTCACAAAATTGTGTAGCTCCTAAGAAACGTATGACACCACGTGATAGTTGTCAAAGGATAAAAAATATTTTTTTCACTCTTCGTGTCAACACAAATTTAAATCCTAAGAAGAATCACGACCTCTCCACAATTGTTGACGTGTAATGCCAATAGGGTGAGGATGAAAGATTTTTTCAATTTATAGTCAAGTACAAAAAGGAAGATATTCAATGGTTTCAACTAATTATATGTTTAGGTACGAAAGAAAAATCAAAACAACTCCATTTGTGATGGGTTCCAATTACAATCTTCACGGTCTCCTCTCGCATGATGATTATAACAACGCAAATTCTACTAATCACGTACATGGTGTGAAATATCTCTCTTAGACATTGCAAACGAGATCTATCTATCTTATTCATTTTTTTTTATTGGCAAATACATATAGACCCAAATATTACAGTTGACAAAATTTAAATTCCTCACCTTCCATTTAGGATATAACACACGTATCATTGGGCCAAATACCTCTTGATCTATTTTATATATATATATATATATATATCTATACTACTATAATAATAAAAACAT
>JAUTBS010192707.1:0-11812 GCA_032361285.1 Aequorea victoria | reverse complement strand
GTCCACTCACTGTGACCTTTTACTGTGACTTGCCACATTGGGTCGACACACAGCCTCTGTTGTGTCGACTCATGACTACCTGAGAGACTTGGGTCAACTCACAGACCCTTTGAGTCGACTCACAATCGCCTGTTAGTGAGATGCTGAGAATCTTTGCCTTTGAGTCAACACACGGCCTTGCTGTGTCAAGTCATAGTCGCACGTGGTGACTTTTTCACCTTGAACCCCTCTGTTGTGTCGACTCACATGCCATCTGGTCGACTCACAGAAATGAATTTTTAAAAAATAATCCAAGTGTTAATCGTAAAGCTTAGGCTCTATTTGGGTATCAGTTTAATGATAAATTAAATTAATTAATGATTAATTTAACACCAAAAAAAAATGTTAAAACTTATAAATGGGAAAAAGGGTCTGTTTGATAGTTATAAATAATTTTATTATCTTTATTTATGAATTATGATGTATTGCATTACATAATCAACCTGATAAGGATTTTTACCTTTTCTTACAGTCACATTTGAGCTTGCTTTGGACATCAGGTGAGTGGATTGTCATGCTATGTATCTTTTAATAAAATTTCTGTATTCCTCAAACTACTTTGACAGGAAAATATATATGTTTAAATGCTTTGGATAGAACTGTTATGTTTTTCTCTTATAACAATCATGGTATAAATATTTTATGATATACAAATGGTTTTCTTATCTATTATGGAGCGATCATGTGACTTCTCTATTGGGACCATGTGAAAAGTCTAGAGGATAGGCCCTACGAGGTGACTCTGGCCAACTAGGAAATAGACCTGGCCCGGAGACTTGGGTGACCCTAATTGATTGACGATTTAAGAGATATTTCGGGGGTGCCCGGTGAACTGAGACTGGATCGTCTTAGGAAAAAGGCCCAGGCGCCACCCTGTGGTGACTCTATGTTCGATGATTGGATCCAATGGGCCGAGGTTGTCCCGAGTATTATGATGTCTTGCACTTGCACCCAAGCCGTCCCTGTGGTTGTTGTTGATGGTTTTCCACACACATATTGATGATCATATCGCGATTCCATTATTGTTATGTTAGCATGTTTATGTGCGGACTATTATCTTTTGACATTATTATGTCATGGTTATACTGTTGACATTTTTATGCGATGTGATTATTGTGGACACCTCTGATATCTACAGAAAGATTTATGTTGGTGACTCGTCTAGATATCGAGATCACTCAAAAAAATATAACTATTTTGATAAATATTGGTGACTCATCTAGATATCGAGATCACGAGGAAATATGAATATTTGACATGGAAAAGAAATGATGGCTTGTGTTAACACCCTTTTGATTATACAGTATATCTCATACCATGATTATGTTTGATGTACAAACTATTTGAATCCCCTATTTTGAACTGTATATTATTATGCATGCTTCCATTCACTAGCTTTAGCTGACGTTATGATATAATCATTTCAGGTAACCAGTGATGAGGCTAGATGATGGACTCAGTAGCTTCGTAGGATCTAGGATTTAAGAACTCTTAGGACATGCATTTTGCTTTCGCATTTTATTAAACAATAAATCATTTATGAGTTGTTGAGACAACATATTGAGATATTATGGCCTGTTTATCCCACATTGTTTATTATGGATTTTAATTGATTAAATTCTTGGTATTTGAGATCTTTTTTGCATATTGTTAGCTAAATATTGTTTAAGACTTTCTTGGTTCATTGGGCCAAGGCCCAATATCTATGGCCGGTCACCTTTCTTAAATTGGAGTGTGACAAGTTTGGTATTAGAGTAAAAGTTTAAAATACTGCATCATGTCATTAGTAGAGGTCCAGATCCCTAGAGTTCTATATTATGAGTTCTTGTTAGTAGTTTGATTACGTATTGTTTAATATCTATTTTTGTCTTATATTGACCATCAGTGAGATGGCTCGCTCGAGACGTAATGTGAATTCGAGATATGCAACTACGGAGGAGGCACAGGGGGAGCATACCCCTAGCACTACTCCAGTAGCCCCTGATGTTACAGAAACTCCAGTGGCTCTAGCAACTCCAACTACTCTGGTAGCACCAGCAGCTCCAGAAGCACCAGTTGCCCCAATTGCTGAGGGAGCTCTTCAGGCTCTCCAAGCCCTAGTAAGCATAATTGCTGGACAATAACCTCAACCAAGAATGGTTAGCATAGATAGACCTATGAGCTTGGATAAAGGCTCAGTATTAAAGAAGTTCTTGAAAGCACACCCTCTGAACTTCAAGGGGTTAACCAATCCTGATGATGCTGAAACATGAAAGCTTCGCATAGAGAAGATCTTCGAACGGTTGGATTGCACAGATGAACATAAAGTGTCATTGGCAAACTACGTGTTGGAAGGACAGGCTGAACATTGGTGGCGCATGGTGAAGCGCCAGTATAAAGGAAGATAACGTGAACTCGTCTGGACAAAATTTCAGCATTGTTCGACCATAAGTATTACCCGGTGGCGATCAATAAGCAAAAAAAAAAGTGGAGTTCCTAATGTTGGAACAAAAGGGGATGTTAGTGGCGTAATATGAGGCAAAGTTTGCTGAGTTGTCCAGATTCGTGCCACAATATGTTGCTGAGGAGAAAGACAAAGTGGTATTGTTCAAAAGGGGTTTACGCCCGTCTATTCGCAGTAGAGTTTCACTGTTCGAAGCGAAAAATTTGTTAGAGTTGGTGACCAAGACTCTTTTAGCAGAAAAGAGTTTAGATGATGCGAAGAAAAGCAGAGAGCTGCAACCGAAGAGGTTTAGAGATTCGAAACCAATAGGAAGTAATTTTGGAGGTGGTAATCCTACCAAGAAGACTTATACACCAAATAAGCCATAGACTTATACTAATGGGAATGCATGACAACTGACCTGGAATCCATGCAAACGTTACGGGAAATCCCATTCTCGTGGATATTTTTGTGATGGTACACCAAAGACGTGCTTTAATTGTGAAAAGACTGGTCATATTCTTCCGGATTGCAAAAATAAGGGGATAGAAGGACAACAGGCACATCAATATTTTCAAAATCAGAGGCTGTCTACACGTAACAATGAGCCTGCTCAGGACCAGCATAATCGTCAAGGAGATTAGAGGCAGCCTACGGCCAATAAGGCACAAGGCCAAGGAGCAGTTACTTAGGGACGTGTCTTTACTCTTACTCGCGATGAGGCAGAAGCTTCACCATCTGTGGTGCAAGGTACTATCATCATATCATCTGTTCCTGCTAGAACTCTTATAGACTCTAGTTCTACGCATTCTTTTGCTTCACCTAAGTTCCAGCATCGTTTATCTGTTATAGTAGAACCTTTGGATGTATGTCTTTTTGTGTCTAATCCTGTTGGCGACACAATATTGCTACATGAGATATGTCGTTTGGGGGTAATGGAGTTAGATGATAAGATGTTTCCAGTAAATCTTATATCGTTAGCCATTCGTGACTTTGATGTCATCTTGGGCATGGATTGAATTTTCAAATATCATGCGACCATTGATTGCTATTATAAGAGAATAGTTTTCAACATACCCGGGCAACCTAAGTTCTTCTTTTAAGGAGACGTGAGGTTATCTGCCCTTCATGCAAATCGGATATTGAGGAAGAGTTGTGAATGCCTTTTTGCTTGTGTGGTAGGCATCAAGGTACCAGCAATGGAATTGGATGAGCTTCCTATTGTAAAGGAATTCTCGGATGTCTTCTATGAAGATTTACCTGGTATTCCTCCTGATCGTGAGATTGAGTTTATGATCGACCTTTCGCCTGGTACTACGCCTATCTCTAAGGCACCATATAGGATGACACCCTTAGAGCTAAGGGAGTTGCAGGCACAGTTGTAAGAGCTGTTGGATAAGGGTTTTATTAGACCCTGTGTTTCACCGTGGGGAGCTCTAATTTTGTTTGTGAATAAAAGGGATGGTTCGATGTAGCTGTGCATTGACTACAGGGAGTTGAATAAGGTTACTGTCAGGAATAAGTACCCACTGCTATGGATTGATGATCTGTTTGATCAGTTGCAAGGAGCTCAATTGTTCTCTAATATCGAGTTGTGGTCTGGTTATCACCAACTAAAAGTCAAGGAGGCAGACATTTTGAAGATAACTTTCAGGACTCGTTATGGCCACGATGAGCTATTGGTTATGCCTTTTGGTTTGACCAATGCTCCAGCGACATTTATGGATTTGATGAATTGGGTTTTTAAACCACAGTTGGATTGCTTTGTAGTGGTGTTCATTGATGATATTTTGATCTACTCTAAAAGCAAGGAGGAGTATGAAGAATATTTACGGGAAATCTTCTAGACTCTTAGGGAGAAGAAGTTATATGTCAAGTTTAGCAAGTGTGAGTTCTGGCTGGACAGTGTATCTTTTCTTGGCCATGTGGTCAGTAAGAATGGAATACCGTGGATAGCAGCAAGATTGAGGCTATTGTCGACTGGTCGCGACCGATGTTAGTAACTGAGATACGTAGTTTCTTGGGACTAGCAGGCTATTATTGACGATTTGTGGAAGGGTTTTCTCGTACTTTTCTTCCGTTTACCAGCCTTACTCAGAAAGGGGTAAAGTATGAATGGATGGATAAATGTGAGCACAGTTTTCAAGAGCATAAGCAAAGGTTGACTTTGGCACCAGTTCTTGTATTACTAGCTGAAGGCAGTAATTTTGTGATTTACAGTGATACGTCTTACCAAGGTTTGGGTTGTGTTCTGATGTAGCATGATAAGGTGATAGCTTATGCTTCACGCCAGTTGAAAGTTCATGAGAAGAATTATTCCACACATGATTTGGAGTTGACAATCATTATTTTTGCACTCAAGATATGGTGGCACTATTTATATGGAGAATCTTTTGAGATCTATACCGATCATAAAGGTCTGAAGTATATCTTCACTTAGAAGGAGCTCAACTTGTGGCAAATGCGATGGCTTGAACTATTGAAAGACTACGATGTTGAGATACTTTATCATACAGAGAAATCGAACGTTGTGGCCGACACTTTGAGTAGAAATTCTTCGGGAGGTGGCTTGGTGTCATTAACAGTTCAACATCATTTAGTGGAGGATTTAAGGAGGATGGGTGTAGAGATGATACAACGTGGGGAAACAGCATTGTGTAGTCAGTTGACAGTGAGGCCGACCTTGCTGGACAGAATCCATGTGGCTCAACAGGATGATCTTCATGCAACAGGTTTTTGGAAGAGTTGCACAAATGAGAGGTTAAAGATTTCAGTATCAATGACGATGGAGTTCTCAAATTCAGAGATCCGGTGTGCGTACCTAGCAACAGTGAGCTGAGGAAGGAGGTTCTGACCGAAACTCATAGTTCTGGGTATAGTATTCATCCGGGAGGTACTAAGATGTATAGAGATCTCCGTGAGCATTTCTGGTGGAATAGCATGAAGTGGGATATAGCAGAATTCGTAGCGCAATGTCTTACTTGTCAGCAAGTAAAAATCAAACATCAAAGACCGGCGGGAAAACTTCAACCTTTACCACTACCCGAGTAAAAGTGGGAGAACATCACGATGGGTTTTGTGTCTGGGTTACCTCGTACACGTAATGGACACGACACAATTTGGGAGATAGTAGACCAACTCATGAAGTCAGTACACTTCATTGCGATCAAGATGACACATACCTTAGATCGCCTATCGCAGTTATATGTGCGAGAGATTGTTAGATTTTATGGTTCACCTGTATCCATTATCTCGTATCGTGACCCATATTTCGTCTCTAAGTTTTGGGGAGCATTACAAACTACTATGGGTACTCGGTTGGCTTTTAGTTCAGTTCACCACCCGCAGATCGATGGACAGTAGGAGAGAACCATTCAGACATTGGAGGATAGGTTAAGATCTTGTGCCTTAGAGTGGAAAAATAATTGGAATGATTAGTTACCACTAATGGAGTTCTCTTATAATAATAGCTATCATTCGAGTTTAGGAGTAGCACCGTATGAAGCGTTGTATGGGCAGAAATGTAGGTCCCCTTTCTGTTGGTATGAAGTTGGTGAGAGACAACTTCTTGGACCTGACCTGGTAGAAGATGCGACTCAAAAGATTACCACTAATCGGAATAAGCTTTTAGCAGCTCAAAGTCAGCAAAAGAGTTATACTGATTTACGTAGGAGAGACTTAGAGTTCTCTGTTGGAGATATGGTATTTCTCAAGATTTCACCTTGAAAAGAAATCATTTTCTTTGGCAAGAAGGGAAAGTTGAGTCCCCGATATATTAGACCCTTTGAGATTTTAGATCGTGTTGTTGAGGTTGCTTATCATGTGGCTTTGCCACCTAGTCTCATCGGGGTACATAATGTGTTTCATATATCGATGTTAAGGAAGTATGTCTATAGCCCGACGCATGTGGTGGATTATGAGCCACTTCGAGTTCGTGAGGATTTGACCTATGAGGAACAATCTGTTCAGATTCTTGATATTAAAGACAAAATTCTACGGAACAAGCAGATTCGTCTCGTCAAGATCTTATGGCAAAATCATAAAATAGAAGAGTCTACGTGGGAACGTGAAGACGAGATTTGCGAGCATTATCCTCATTTATTTCCTCAAGGTTAGTATTCTAATTTCGAGTACGAAATTCTTTTAAGGGGGAAAGAATGTAAAACCCGATATATTTTTTATTATTATTAAAAATAAAATAACAAACTAATTAATTATAAAAACTAAATAATTAAAAATTTAATTAAATAAACTAATAAAAAGATTCTAAAACTTAATTATGTTATTATTAATTAAATAAGGAAAGAAGAGATAAAATTAAGAAATAAAATAAAATAGAATTCGGACTGTGCATGTGTGCTGTGTATGTAGTGGCAGATGGGTAAGTATTAAAAATAGGAAGGTAGGATCCAAAGGAGGTAATCGTGCGATTTGATCCCTGTATATCAGCTGGCAATCCCTTATTTTTTTGGCTACCATCACTGTATAAAAAGGGACTCCTCTCCCTAGAGACCTCGTTGCTCTCTGACTTCTCTATCCCTCTCCTTCTCTCTCTCGACTCCTCTCTCGGCCTTCCTCTCTTTCAACCACCGCTGCCCAGTAGCCATCGAGGCCACCACCGCCGGGCAATACCACCACCACCACCACCAACGTTGTCGTTGCCACCACGAGCACCGCCATCATCATCATCATCACCATCATCGTGATCCCTGGTTCGTCTTCTCCACCCTCTGTTTCAATTATATACACACACACACACACATATATATACATATATATATATATATCACATAGTTAAAGAGTTGTTTAGTTCTCAATTAAAATGTTTAATATTTAGTAGTTCGAACCCATGTAGATATATGAATATATCCCAGACATAAATTGAAAAAGAAATCGAGATACACAGATTATTTTGATATATATAATGATATATATACAACAGCGATATATATATACATAACATAGATATATATATCATAGAAAAATCATGTATGAAATATACCTTGAAAATATATATGTTATGCATCTATAAACCTTTGGAAGTATGTTAAAATAAATAGGAATAAATAAACCATGAAGAAAAGAAAGAGAAAAGACCCTAGAATCAGAGATCTCAGCTATTAAAATCTCTGGTATGAAATTTTGGGTCGACTCACAGGTTGGTTGAGTCGACTCACGTCCCGTAGAAGCTGAGCCCGTCGCCAGTAAGTCGACTCACGTTGAGGGTGAGTCGACTCATGAGGCCAAACCTTCGGTTGTTTAGCAACCTACTGCCTAGGGTCGACTCATGGACCATTTGAGTCGACCCATGACCACCTGTCTTACCTTGGGTTGACTCATTCATGCCTTGAGTCAACTCATGACCTATTTTGGTCAACTGAAGGGGAGCCACCTCGGCTCACTCTGCCTTGGGTCGACTCCCCATACTTTTGAGTCAACTCACAGTCACCTGTTGTACTTATGCCATGGGTTCCTTGCCTTTATGTCGACTCACCACCTCTTTGGGTCGACTCACAGTGCCTTATGCCTTAGTTTCCTGCATTGGGGTCGACACATGCCTTCACTGCATCGACCCATGGTGACCTGAGGGACTTGGGTCGACTCAGAGACCCTTTGAGTTGACTCACAGTCACCTTTTACAGTGACTTGCAACCTTGGGTCAACACACAGCCTCTGTTGTGTTGACTCATGGCCACCTGAGGGACTTGGGTCGACTCACAGACCATTTGAGTCAACTCACAGTCGCATGTTAGTGAGATACCGAGACCTTTTGCATTTGAGTCAACACACGGCCTTGCTGTGTCAACTCATGGTCGCCTGTGACTCTGTTGGGTCGACTCATATACCTAAAATTCTTAGAAAAACATTCTCGTGTTAATTTTAAAGCTTAGGCTCTGTTTGGGCATCAGTTTAATGATAAAATAAATTAATTAATGATTAAATTAATACCAGAACCAAACGTTAAAGCTTATAAATAGGGAAATAGTCTGTTTGGTAGATATAAATGGTTTATTAGCTTTATTTATGGATTATGATGTATTGCATTACATAATCAGGGTGACGAGAATTTCTACATTTGGTTTCTATTGCATTGAGCTTACTCTGGACATCAGGTGAGTGGATTTTCATGCCATGTATCTTTTAATAAAATTCTCGTATTCCCCAAATACTTTCTTATACAAATATTTTATGGAGTGATCATGTGACTTCTCTTTGGGACCATGTGGAAAGTCCAGGGGGTAGGCCCTATAAGGTGACTCTGGCCAACTAGGGAATAGACCCGGCCTGGAGACTTGGGTAACCCTAGTTGCTCAACGGTTAAAAGGATATTTTGAGGGTGTCCGGTGACCTAAGACTGAATCATCTTAGGGAAAAGGCCCAGGCGCCACCCTGTGGTGACTCTTTGTTCGATGATTGGATCTAATGGGCCGAGGTTGCCTTGAGTATTATGATTTCTGGCACTTGCACCCAGGTTGTTCATGTGGTTGTTGTTAATGGTTTCCCACACATATATTGATGATCATATCGCTATTCCATTATTATTATGTTTGCATTTTTATTCGCAAATTATTATCTTTTGACATTATTATGTCCTGGTTATACTATTGGCATTTTTATGTGATATGATTGTTGTGGACACCTCTGATATCCAGTTGGAAGATTTATGTTGGTGACTCGTCTAGATATCGAGATCATGCAGAAAATATAACTATTTTGATAAATGTTGGTGACTCGTCTAGATATCGAGATCACGAGAAAATATGAATATTTGACATGGAAAAGAAATGATGGGTTGTATTAACACTCTTTTGATTATACAGCATATCTCATACCATGATTATGTTTGATGTACAAACTATTTGAGTTTTCTATTATGAACTATATATTATTATGCATGCTTCCATTCACCAGATTTAGCTAACGTTGTGATATAAGCATTTCAGCTAACTAGTGATGAGGCTAGATGATGGACTCGATAGTTTTGTAGGATCCAAGATTTAAGACCTCTTAGGATATGCATTTTGCTTCGGTATTTTATTAAACAATAAATTGTTTATGATTTGTTGAGACAACATACTGAAATATTATGGGCTTTTTGTCCCACATTATTTATTATGGATTTTAATTGATTAAATCATTGGTATTTGTGATCTTTTTAGCATATTGTTACCTAAATATTGTTTAAGACTTTCTTGATTCATTGGGCCAAGGCTCAATATCCATGGCTGGTCGCCTTTTTCAAATTAGAGTGTGACAGGCATACAACCCAACGATGTCAAACCTCATAACGATCTCAGAGGGTCCCGGGAAAGAGAAAGAGGCACGTGTTGATGAAACCCGGCTCAAAAGAAAAGAGAAGAGCTAATCTAATCAATCAAAAACATACATAAAAGAAAAAGACAAAACCTATAAGGGTGATTATCCTTAAGGGAAATTTTTAAGCAGACTAGATGCAATAAAAAAGGTTGGGTAGTCCAGTAGCCGGGTACTTTCTGAATAGAGTCAAAAATATACCTCTCTGACCAAGTAGTACCTGGCCAGGTCAAACAGTACACAATAACCCTTTTTGTCGTATCCAAAGGGACATACGGCCAAAATCCTTGCCTGCTTCCCCCACATAGCCCCGAGACAGTAAACCCCCGTATATTTTTGATGAAAAGTGAAGCTTCAAGCAGTTCGGTAGCCACCTCAAAAACGGCGTGTCCTATCTCAAGAAGCCTTCTGTGCAATCTTCGAGTCCTCAGAATCAATTCGATGCAAGGGTTTCTGTTGTTTAATTAGTCCAGTTTCAATGTCCAATCTCAAATTCAGTAGAGCTTTGGTAACTAATTGATTAGCGATGTCGGGTTTTGAATTCTACAGAGTATTGACTCCAAATTTTTGCGGTCTTAATTCGGAAGAGGTTTCTCACTTGTATATTTTTTAGATCCTTGAAACAGAGGAGAAAGCCCTCCTTTTATAGACTTTAGGCGAGGTAGCTGCCAAGAGGCAGAAGCTACTTCTCAAAGGTGGTGAGTTCCTAGTGGACATGGCGTGCACCATGTTAGGGGTGGCACGCGCCAGGTTGGACGTGGCTTAGAGCACTTTGACTTGGCTTGACCAGGAGATTTTGGAGGGAAGTGGCTTGCGCCACTTGGAAGGTTGTGAGCGCCTGGTTGGGTGGCTGCACCGAGGGATGTTTTGGGGTGTCTTGGGGTATTTTGGGATATTCCTTGGACTCTCGGACCTGTACGGAATTTCCTTCGACGTGGCTTATGTATGCACTCATCATTGGAAGCAAACTGAACAAGCTTATGCGCGGGTTAGTCAGAATTAGGGTGTCTACAAAGAGATATTCAAAACGATCTTAACTTATGAAGGCTTTGTTTGTTATCATTAAAATCAATAAACACTTTATTAAACCTTGGGTTTAACAGTTCCAACTCTGGAGTTAGCGTCAACCAGTAAGCAGTCTCACTGACTCGTCTTAGAATTTTGTACAGTTCGATGTACCTCGGACTTAGCTTGCCCTTCTTCCCGAACCTCATCACTCCCTTCCACGGTGATACTCGAAGAAATACTAAATTACCAACTTCGAATGCCAGCTCTCTCCTCCGATTATTGGCATAGCTCTTTTGTCTGTCACGTGCTATTTTCATTCGTTCACGTATGATTCTGACTTTCTCTGCCGTTTCTTGGACTATCTCGGGTCCTAAAAGCTTTTGTTCTTCAACTTTGTCCCAGCAAAATGGAGTTCTACATTGTCTGCCATAAAGTGCCTCGTACGGAGCCATTTCAATGGTTACCTGATAGTTATTGTTATATGTAAACTCTTTTAGCAATAAGTGCACGTTCCAGCTCCCTTGAAAATCTAGTACACATGCCCGTAACATATCTTCTAGAGTTTGAATAGTCCTCTCTGACTGACTGTCCATCTGTGGATGGTACAGTGTGCTAAACTTTAGAGATGTTCCCATTGCGTTCTGTAGACTTGGCCAAAACTTTGAAGTAAATCTCGGATCTCTATCAGATACTATTTACACTGGTTCTCCGTGAAGTCAAACAATCTCATCCACATATAGTTGAGCTAACTTGTCGAGCGTAAAATAAACTTGGACATGTAGAAAATGAGCCAATTTGGTCAATCGGCCCACGATAACCCAAACGGAGTCGTGACCTTTCTGGGTGCGAGGCAACCCAGACACAAAGTTCATCATAATATTTTTCCACTTCCATTCAGGTATGGGCAATGGCTGCAGCTGTCAATCCCCGTCCCGAACACCGGGCACAGAACCTGAGGATAGATACTTAACCCATCGTACTTAACAACATACACAACATCTTGAGCACAATTTTTTTTCTTTTAACATA
>JAUTBS010192596.1:0-11813 GCA_032361285.1 Aequorea victoria | reverse complement strand
AGAAAAGATCGTGCGCCATCACGGGTGACTCCTGTTCGATGTTGGATCCAATGGGCCGAGGCAGCCCCGAGTTAAAAAAATGCATTTGATTATTATTATTACCCGGGATGTTATTCCTGTGGATTAGTTTCTCCTATTTCATTTTTATGATCATATCGTACACCACTATTATTATTGTTGGATATTCTTATATCATTGGCATATCTTATTATGCGAGTATTTTATTTATGAACTTTTTGTTATCCTGTCTGAGATTTTATGGATGATTCGTCGTGTTAACGAGATCACAAAAAAAGAAAGAAAAATATAATTATTTTGAGCTGTCAGATGTTTGGATGGTGTGATCATACCGTTTATCTATACTGTATTCTACTGCCATGATTATGTTTATTTATCAGCATATTTTATCCCCTATTTTAGAACTGTATCTTACTATGCGTACTTCATTCACCAGTTTTACTGATGTAGTATTTAAACATTTCAAATTTTCAATGAGGATGTTGATGTTGATATTGAGTTCGTGAGCAGTATGAAATTCGGCATACGACCTCTAGAATTCATGCATATGCATCTCAGTTTATTTGGCTTCCGCATCTGAATAATTTAAACAGTTAATTATTTTATTATGAATTATTGGATGACATCATTGTCAGGATGTTGCGCTATTTTGCCCCTATTTATAGATATGACTTTTGGATGGGCAGCTTAGTCCCATAAAATAAATTATGAATTTTAAATGGTTTAAAACCTTACAAAATAGAATATTAATTAGATTACATTTAGCTAATTTGCATGTTAGACTTTCTTGGTTCAGTGGGCCTAGGTCCATGATTCTTGGCCGGTCATAACTCCCAAATTGCGGTGTGATAGTAAGGCCTAGGAACTCCTAAATTCCAAAACCTTAAATAATAATTTGGGTAGAGAATGAGGCTAAGCCCAACTATAAGAGCTCAACAAAATGTTTAAAACCAAATAACTCAATTGAAAGTTTAAAAGAACTAAAGTTATGGAAGGTCTGAATGAGACCCAAACTTTAAGAAGATCAATATAAAATTTTAATTAGGGTTTTGGGCCAAACATTATGGGAGTCCAATATAAATAATTATTTGAGCCTAATTAGATTATTAATAGCCCAATTAATTTAATTACAAGCCCAAACTAAAATTAGGCCCAAAATATAAAATTTGACCAAAAACTTTAATAATTGGCCCAAAATCCATTCCAATTCTCATAAGTAACTAAAATTAAAATAAAATAAATATTTTTTTAAAGTTCTAGAAGCTCTGGCCGAAATCCCTCTTGAGGAGAGAATGGTGATATGATATTTTATGAAAAAAGAAAAAGAAAAAGAAAAGGAAAAGGAAAAGAAAGAAAAACACATGGAAACGATGGATGCTTTAAATATGGACTTCTTACCTCATCAAATGCTCAAAAGTCTTTAAAAATAGTGCAAGGCACATAAAAGAATGATGAAATGAGAGAAGATGTGATGTGGCATAATTAAAATAAAAATAAAAGAAAAATAAAAATGTATTGTCAAGTACCATAAAATTAAGAAATTTGTTCTCCATTAAACCAACCAAGGCCTTAAGACCTAAGAAAAATAAATTATTGAATCCAAATATAGAACTAAAAGTCTTGGAGTCCAAGATTTAGTTGGATTGAAACCAAATTGAAAGAACACGAATTGAATTGAAAGTTGGATGGAAACTAAATGAGGGGTAAAATAAACTTTTTACCCCCAAATCTTTGCCTATAAATAGAACCCATTCTCCAATACTTAAAAAAATTTCTCAACCTCTTTTCCTCTCTAGAATTTCGTTGGCCCCTCCTTGGAGAAGAGAAAAAAGAAGAAAAAAGAGAAAGAAGAAGGAAGAAGAGAAAGGAAATGAAGAAAGGAAAGAGAATGAGAAAATTAAAACTTGAGTTCTCCATCCTTCAATCAAGAAAAATATCAAGTAATAACTTCTTAAATCTTGTCTTTAAATTTCTAAAATCATCTCAGACCTCTCTTCCCTCTTCAAACAAAAATAAGATAAGAACATAGGAGAATGATCTTGAATCTAAGAAAAAAGAACTTTTTTGATTCAAGATCATGGTAGGGAAATAAATGGAGACCTATGATAAAGTTAGTAGAAATTTCTAAGATACCATGAAAAGTGATTTTAAGTTGTAGAAAAATAATTCTTGCATGGGTAAGAGGGTAGAAAAGAAGAAGGGAGTAAGGAACCACAAGAAAATGGCAAAAAAGTGAACTTAAAGACCCAATCTCAGATTTTTCATGCTAGCCAAACAAGGCCTAACTGAAAATCTATTTTCAGAATAGTTAGTTTAGTATGTTATCAACATGTGTAATTTTTGGTTGGACCCAGAAATGTATTCTTGAACACCTATGCCATTTTTTAAGTTTCTGTGACAGTGAGATAGGAAAACAGCCAACTTTGAACCCTTGTAGATTATTCTAGAAAACTCTCCTTGAGATGATCCATATATACAAAGAAAGGCATATGGGTCTAGTTTCACTCCAAATTTACAAAACGCATTTTGGTTAGGTATATTTCGAGATATCGCGATTGTACAAAACATGATTGTTTTTCAAAAGATTCTGTGATATGAATTTTTAATCTCTTTTCTGTTAACAACCCAGTCCTTGGTATCTTCTTGAAAGGTTTAGAGAACACAATAATATATCTCTCTGTAATGTTATAGGATTTTTTTAGGGAGATTTGGTATTTGTAAAGTATTTGTGAAGCTTTAGAAAAGAATTTGAAAATTAGAAGAATATAGTTTAAGGAGGTTTTGAGCAAAACTAAGTACTTAAACCTAAGTTGGAGATTTTAGGGACCATAAGGGTACCAATAATAATTAATAAGAATATACCTAAGAAGAAAAATACATCACTTTCATACCCATACAAACATGCATGTATCACCTTAGTTCACGAAATTAAGTTTCTATCCTATCTATATGTTAAGAATCGGAGTTCTGGAGTAAATCGGAGGGTGTGGCTCGAAGAGGAGCACTCATTTTGAGGTGGGTTTTTCTTATCACTAGCTTGGTATTATGAATGTGTGAATGGTTAAATTCATTATGTTTTCATGCTTTATGATTTGAGAAAATGAATGAATGATTATTTTACTTGCGAAAGAAAGATATGTTTGCGAACTTATGTTTTATGAAATAATTTATGAATCTATTTTGAAACTAGAATCCAATATCTTTATGAAATGATCCTTGAGAACATAGTAGGATATGAGAACTATGGTTAAACGAGAAATATTTGAATAAAGGAGGAAAATAATATACTTATATGAAACCACTCTATGGAACATAAGAATAAGAAAATTATAGGAAATGTGAAGTATAACAACAATTATTAAGATTAAGGATAAATAATTAATGGATACATATGTATATCATGTTGGCCTTGATAGATGTCATAGCAGGTGCCATGTGATGGTTATACCGAACAAACTGTTCGTAGGTATATACCATATTATATATATGTATATTATGGATAAGTCACGGATGATGTGTTAGCTCTACCACTAAGTATTGTTAAGTGGTCTGACGAATAATTCTTAGCATTGTCCATTGAGTAGGCAGGATATTCGAGAACTCAGTACTGCAACAACTCCTGGTTAGAAGGTTAATACAACCCAAGTTATTATGAGAAAATATGATTAATAAGTGGACAATTATGTTACCACTACTAAGTGGATGTGTAACATGAAAATATGTATCTATCACTACTAAGTGAATAAACAAAAATGGAATTGGAAATCCTTCACTGAGAGGTTATGATGTTATGGTTATAGAATTCCTCCATTGAGTGGTGAACGATGATAAGATGAAAGTTTTTCTTTTAAAAGACAACGAATGAAAAAATGATGAACAACGCTTTTCTAAGAGAAATAACGAAATGGAGATGAAGAGTAACGAAAGATCAGAAATAGATTAATTCTTGAAAAACCCTCTATTATGAGGTGATTTGTGGAAAGATGGCAACTTAGAATCTTTTGTGATAAAAGTATGTTTTACGAAATGTTATCCCGTTTTTAAAGTGATGAACTGTTTTGATTCCATTGTGCCATTTATAATATTATTGCTAGTGATTGGTGAGCACGTGGATTATAGCTCACCCCCTCACAGATTGATGTTTTTTACACGATTTCAGCGTTAGGGCTATGTCTGGTGTGGTCCACTGTGGTCTTAGGCTTTTTAGAAAGGTTGTAGGGAAGTTAGGGTTTGAAAACCTATTTTGTTTTTCTCTCTTCGGATTGTAATTAATATGATAATATTGATGGGGTTGTTAAGTCCTCCTGTTTAATTATCAGTATGTCGGTTGGGCCCATGTATAAAATCCTTTATGGAATGTATGAATGAAGCAATGTGAAGCTTTTGTTGGATGATTGATTAAGAAGGGTGGGTTATGTACCCTTTCTCAGGTTCCGTGCCCGGTGCTCAGAGTGGGGCTTGACAATACCAGCTCCTACACCTTGGTTGTTCGATGCACCATCAATTTGGAGTTTCCATGCTTCTCCTAAGGGTGTTTTCCATGCCTCAGGGGGATCTTTCCCATCAAGCTCAGCAGTCGGTTGCTCGGCTGATGGGCTTGCGAGGTTTGGTGGGGTGGATTCTGTAATAAAGTCATCTGGGACTTGTGTTTTGATGTCCGTTCTTGGTTTGTAGTTAATGTGGTGCTCTCCGAGCTCTATGGCCCATCTAGAGATTTTTCCCATTAGGTCGGCTATGCCGAGTAACGCCTTTAGAGGATATTCGGTGAGCACTGTAATGGGATGGGCCTAGAAGTAATGAATCAACTTCCTCAAAGTAACGACTAGGGCATAAGCTTGTTTTTCTAATGGCAAGTACCTTGTTTCATCATCGGACAAAGTCTTACCGACATAGTAAACCGGCTGATGTTGTCGATCTTCCTCCTTAACCAATACCCCACTCACCGCATGTTATAATACAGTAAAGTAAAGATATAAAACTTCCCCTACGACCAGAGTAGATAGGAGACAGGGTTCGACCATGTATTTCTTGAGTTCCTCCAGGGCTATGTTGCCTCTTTCATCCACTGGAAGGCAGGGTTGCGCTTCAGGGCCTGGAAGAAAGGGCAACATTTATTCAAGGAGCAACTGATGAACCGGTTCAAGGTCGCGGCCATCCCCGTTAGCTTCTGAACATCATTGATCGAGCTGGGTTACTGCACGACTTGGATCGCCTGGATCTGGTTCGGATTTTTCTTGATACCTCTGTGTGTTACGAGGAAGCCGAGGAATTTTCTAGAACCAACGCCGAAGGTGCATTTTAATGCATTCAATCTCAGCTTCTGGTGTTTCAAGATTTCAAACATTTCTTGCAGGTCGGCCAAATGATGCTTTTTCCATTTGGATTTTACCACCATGTCGTCTATGTACGCCTCCATTGTTCAATCCAGCATCCCGCTGAACATCCTGGTTACCATTCTTTGATAGGTGGCCCCCGCATTTTTCAGTCCGAATGGCATGACTCTATAGCAAAAGGTTCCCCGGGGGTGATGAATGCCATTTTCTCTTGTTCAGGACCGAACATTGCAATTTGATGGTAGCCGCATTAGGCGTCTAGAAAGCTCATTCGAGTGTGCCCGACCGTTGAGTCGACGAGCTGATCAATTTTTGGAAGGGGAAACTGTCATTCGAGCAGGCTTTGTTCAAGCTGGTGAAGTCCACGCACACTCGTCATTTCCCCGTCTTCCTTTTTACCACTACCGTGTTTGACATCCAATTTAGGTAATTGACCTCTCTGACAGAATTGGGCTTTAAGAGTTTTGTGACCTCCTCGGCCATTGCTGTTATTTAAAAAATGACCTTAGAGGAGGGGTGAATAAGATCTTTTAAAAATATTTTTTGTTTAAAAAAAATTTAAACAATATAAGCAATATATATAGATAGATATATATAATCACAGATAATTATAATAGCAATAAAAAGATAGAGATAGAGAGATGACACCGTCGTTTTTATAGTGGTTCGGTAATTCTAGCCTATGTCCACTCCTCAAGCTCCCCTTGAGATTTTTCACTATCTGAGAGCACTTACGGGTATGTTTCAAATCTTTTACAAACTATCACCAAGCTACGTTCCAAAGCCACCAAACTTCTAGCACTTGTGATTTTTGGTTCAGCTTCTTACAGAAGACTCACCAAACTGCGTTCCAAAGCCCTCAGACTTCTAGCACTTGTGATATTTCTTTTTGTGTACTAAACCACACACAAAGAATAGTACAGGGTGGCTCACCCTTACTTTTACAATGAGTTATACCAAAAGAAGTACTCTCTGTGAAGAGTTGATTTTTACACTGTAGCACTCTGAAGAAAACCCACAAGCAAGATGATGAATAGTAGTTGTTGGGTCTTTTTTGAATAATAAACGAGAGAATCTATTTCTGATCTTGAATGAGTGATACAAGATTTGCTTTCCTTTCTTTTTCTGATTTCTCTCCTGGAAAGAGTGATTGATAGATAGATAATACGATCTAGTGTATTGTTGGGTCTGTCTCTCTTGGTCTGCTTTCTTCTCTAAGAAATCATGTCTTTATATAGACATTAGCTTCAAACATAAATTTGAGATAAATCTTTGCAATTAATGATCTTGATACTGAGGACTGATTTGCAATCAATTTATGTCACTGTCTTCTTTGGACTGATTCGTCAATCAAAATATGATTTCAATTTCAAACTTGAATAGTGACGCTGTATATCAGATCTATATTTACTGTAGAGATATCCTGTAATTAATTGATGCAATCTTAAGTTTTTTTTCAACGATTTGATATATCTTCTTGGGATTGATACTGGAACAAATCCCCATATTAATTTGTGCTTGAATATAGTCGTTGAAGATCAAATCTTGACATTTAATGTTCTGAGATATTGCCATTTTTCTCTGTAAATTGTGTTGAAAAACATTGTTTGCGTAACTTTGGGTTGAATCAAATACCTTGGAGAAGATTACTGCATTGGTGAGTCGACTCACACATAATCTAGGTGGACTCAATTTGATTTCATCTCTGTTGTTTGATAGAGGACTGAAGTGGGTCGACTCATAAACAATCTAGGTCGACGCAAATTGAATTCATCTATGTTGTTTGACAGGGGGCTCCAGTGGGTCGACTCATGAGGTCTTTGGGTCGACTCACGAGAGTTCCTGTGTAAACTTGATGCTGTGGGTCGACTGAAATTGCTTTTGTGTCAGCTCATTGCACTTGAGCCGACTCACAAGAACATTGGGTCGACTCACAGATGGTTCCTGTGAGGAATGTTGGCATTGGGTAGACTAAAACTGACTTTATGTCAGCTGATATTCATTTGGGTCGACTCATAGGTTGCTTAGGTCGACTCAAGGTGGTTCCTGTAAGGGATGTATGCATTGAGTCGACTCATGATATATTTGGGTCGACACATGATGTCATATAGTGCATTGAGTCGAGATTTGGGCTGATTTGTATCGGCTCATGTGCTTAGCTTTGGACTTAGGTTGACTCATAATGAAAGTGGGTCGACTCATGTATATTGAGAGTTAACTGGTTTGGGTCGACTCATAGAAAGTTTTGGTCGACTCATGGCTACGCCTGTTAGAGATACATAGAACAAAGTGATTTGAGTCAACTCATGATAATTTTGGATCGACTCATGGTCTTGCCTGATAAGAGAAACAGAGGACTTTTGAGATTGGGTCGACTCATTTGGTGGTGTGGGTCGACTCATAGGTTTAGAAAAAGTTCTGTTTTGTTTTCTGTGATAAGGCTCTTTTTGGGAATGATTTTAATGATGTTAAAAATATCTGAACACTTGTTTTAATACCTCAAATCACTTTAGACTATGTCAAATACAAAGTTAACCCCAATCATGGGTGTTAACCTATTAAATAATCGTTTAAAATATTTTGATGATTAGTTGAAGAATATTTGACAAGGTATAATCAATAACTATGATAACACAATAGATCATGTTTAACTTGTTAATACAGTGTTTGAAATCATTTATATATTTTCCATAAAACTTAGAGCTTATAAAATATTTCTTTTTAACTTTATAAAAGTTTTGTTTGTTATCATTAAAATCAATAAATTGATTCGTTAAGCCTTGGGGCTAACACCTGCTTCTACGTGTTGTGGGGCCGATCTTCGACTTTTCTATTTCACGGGTCTGAAAGTCGGGTTGATGTTGAACCGGTGGCAAATGAATGTGGGGTCAACTCCCGGCATCTTATAGGGCGCCCAAGCAAAGACTTCGATGTTGCCTTTCAAAAAGGTTATCATCTCGGCCCTCTCTTCCTCAGCTAAAGTTGAGCCAAGCAGGAAAAACTTCTCTCGGGTCAGCGTCATCGATAGGGACCATTAGGATGTCTTCTACGGCCTTCCCTGATGCTTTGGCACCTATGTCCTCCAAGATGGGAAGATCAGGTACTTCTACCAATTGCACCTGCCCCGTGGTCCGCTTTAACTTTAATGCGGCCACAAAGCATTCCTTTGAGGCAACCTGATTGCCATAAATCACTTCGAATCCCTTCTCAACATGAAACTTCATCATTTGATGACAGGTGGACAACACGACTCTAAGTTCGTGCATCTAGGACCTACCAACTATGGTGTTGTAGGTCGAGGGGACGTCCACCACTAGGAACTCAGTTTTGATGGTGACGGAGCTGGCTTGGACCGGTACTGTGACCATTCCCACGGGCCAAACCGGCTGTGAGTTGAACCGCATCAGGGGCGTGAGTGATGGAGTCAAGTCATTCTCGCCGAAGCCAAGCTTCTTAGCAAGTTCATAGTACATGACCTCGGGCGAACTTCCCTGATCCACTAAGATCCTCTTCACATTAAACCTAGACAAGTTCAAGGTCACCACTAGGGCATCGTTGTGAGGGTGTTGGACCCATTCTGAATCAACCTCGGTAAATGAAATCATGGCATCTTGATGCTCCGATCTTGGACTTTTACCCGATTATACTTGTATCACTATCTGCTGATGTCGGGCTTTTTACATTCAGCCCCTCAGATCCTTCCTCTCACTGTGATTCATTAAGCCATGGATAACGACTATTTCTTCTCTATCCTGTTCAGCAATAGGGGCTGCTCTTCTGTCCGGTTATGGGGCCCTCCTTTGGTTCGACCCTTAGTCTGTATGTTCGTTCACAAATTCCTTCAGGTGCCCTTATCGCACCAGGTCTTCTAAGTGTCTCTTGAAAGAGTGGCCATCTTTTCTCCGATGGTCCACCTCCTTTTGGTAGGAGCATCTCCATCGAACCCTGTCTCTGATGGCAGCTTGGACGACCGCATCCGATAATTTGGGAGGCCACACGAAGTACGTCTTGTCCCTTATACAAGAGAGAATCTGGTAGATCATCTCCTTAAAGACCGTGTTAATCGTGATCTGTGTGTCGTTGTAAGTCCTATCCGTCAAGCCCTGACCGAAGTGATCTACTCTACCAAAGTCCTTTTTAATCTTCTTTGAGGAGCTTTCCATTCTCCTGGTATTTGACCTTTTGGGGCTCACTGTGTCGCTATGCACCTTGGTAATACTGACGTCTTTTTCCTTCTGGATGTATTGCTCTACTTTATGCATAAGATCCTCTATCTTCTGTGGTGGCTCCATTGTTAATGCACCTCTCAACTCGCTCCCTCGCAGTAAGCCAAGCCTGAACGACGCCACTGCCAATTCCTCGCTACAATGGCGATGTCGTTGTAGGTCTCCCAGTACTGTCCTGTATAAGCACGCAGGGTCTCCTTCCTCCCTTTTTTTAGGGACAACAACACATCGATGTCCTTTGGGATGTTCACATACGTAACGAAGCGAGCTTCAAAGGCTGCGGCTAGCTAGCCCCAACTGTCAATGGATGCCTCCGGGAGCCTGTCGGACAATTTCAGTCTGATTTTTCCAAGATTGAAGGGGAAAACCTTACACATGAGTGAGTCCTTCCTACTTCACAACGTCATTATTTGTCTGTAGTGGCTAATGTGCGAGTCTGAGTCCATCTTGCAATCATAAGAAGTAAACTTGGGGAGAGAGAAACCCTTTGGCGGCAAAAGGGATTCAATCCTGTCGGTAAAAGGTGTGGTCAAGTATTTATCCTTAGGAAAGTTCGGTGTCATGGCTAGAAAGTTCGGCACAGAGGCCTGGTTGTTCGGCTACGCATCCCGCGCACTCAGCTCTGTCTTCTGGTCAATCGGATTCGGCGTCGGGCACCTCGGTGTTGTGGAGTAATGACTCTGCTCCGCCACTCCTCCTTTACCGTCGAATTTTTGGGGGCCGCTTGCCTATTCTGTCGTCTTTCTCCTCCTTGTGATGATGTCCCTAAGGTCGAGGCTGCGGCGCGAGGAGCAAGTATCGGTACCCCAATGATATGTGCTCTCGACCGATAGAATATAGTTGCTCCCCTCGTTGCTCCGTGCATGACTCTTAGACATTCTCGCGACTCCTTGTGAGATAAGAATTTAATTAATTAAAGAATTTTTAAACAATTAAAAACGTATTTGAAATAAAAGTTAATTGGATTAATTTCTTGTTGAGTAATAGTTTAAGTAAATAAATTAGAGTTAATTGATAATTAACTTAATGACAAGAAAATATTGTAAAATAAATTTAAATGGATTAAGACGCCGTTTGGGCATCAGTTCAAATAACAAATTGAATTAAATAAGAATTTAATTAAACCACAAACGAAGATTTAAAATCTATATTAAAGGTTTAAGGATCCGTTTGGTTAGTTAATTTAGTTATTAACTTGTAAATCTATCTTGGTTATTGTATCATAATCAGGTTGAAGTAGATTGAATCTTATTGCTTTATTGCTTAGCTTGGACTCGAGGTGAGTGACTCTCATGCTACGTATTTTCCATTAAACCTCCCATATCCCCAAACTTGTTGTGAAATAAATGTTTTAATATTTTAAATAATTTTCTTTCAAAATCATGGTAGAACTATTTTGTTGATAACGGGTTACTTGAGCATACTTGAAATAAAACTTTATAGTCTTTAAATGACTTGAAGGAGAATTATGTTGATAACTTTAAAAGTATATGATCTAAAGAATCACGATATAAATAACTTTTTAAACGAATGATTAACAAGTTGTTTATATACCATTGAATTGATGTGATACTTTGGTAACTGTAGATATCGGAACCAAATAGAAAGTGCGATGAAAAGCATTGTGAAAAAATTTGTTATCATCTATCTTACAATCTTTGATAAATTATTAAATAAATGATGGTTTGTCATTATTATTCTTACACGTTGAATATCCTGTATATCATGAAATGTATTTTTCTATAGAATAAAAAGGAGTTTTTACTCTGAAGGTCTTCCTAAAAGAGTTCTTACAAAAAAAATATTTTCTTTTAAAATACAATGAAAAGTATTTCTTACACTTTCTTATGAAAAATATTCTTTTTACTAAAATATTTTCTTATGAAAAGTAAACAAAATATTTTCTAATGAAAAATATTTCTTTCCAAAACGTTTTTATGAAAAATATTTCTTACCAAAATATTTCCCTATAAAAAGTATTTATTACTAAAATATTTTCTTACAAAAGTAATTCTTACCAAAAACCTTTTCTTTGAAAAGTATTTCTTACCCAAAAACGTCTTCTCAATTAATAGTGTCATTTGCAAATTATTTACCTATTAAATGAAGAGTGTTTCTACCAATATGTTTTTCTATTAAAATTAAATAAACGGTATTTCAAAGAGTTCTTTACCAAGACATTTCTTATAAAACTAAATAAATAGGATTCTTATTAACACGGATTGTAAACTTGGTC
>JAUTBS010192485.1:0-11814 GCA_032361285.1 Aequorea victoria | reverse complement strand
TATAAAAGAGTGAGCTCGACAATCAGAGACCCAAAAGGGGCTATTATTTCAACAAAACAGTGTGCTCTTGCGTGCAGTTGTTTTGTAGAAGAAAGAAATAAAATATGCTTTTCTAAAAGATGGAAAACATGCTTAGACAAGAACGAAAAATAGAACTGGGGAGAATGAGGCCAAATGACCTCTTTCTTTCACTTTACCGAATAAAAAGAAGTTCTAAAGAAAGAAAAAGATGAATATATGAAAGAGAGTAGGAAAAGAGGAACTTACCATATATCACGGGAGTATAGCGAAGTTTCAAGCAGTTTTGAAGCCTTTTCCTCAAATACAGTGCGTCCTCGGGAGGCCTTCCGTGTGGTGTTCGAATCTTCGGAGTCCTTTCAATAGAAGGGATTGTGAATTGGATAGTCTTAGTTTTGAGTTTTGGAAATTGCATATGCTTTAAATTTATATTTTTACGGAGGTTCGGCTTTATATATAAGATTACGAGGTTTAAAATTGGGAGGGTTTTGCCTTGTGCTGGTTGGGGATCTGAAATAAGGTGGGAGGGGGGGTCTATTTATAGATTTTTGGTGAGGAGCTAACTTAGAACCGAAGTCTCCTCTCAAGGTGGTGTGCGCCAGGTGTAAGTGGTGTGGCGCTAGGTGGAAGTGGCGCGCGCCAGGGTTAAATGTGGTTTGGGGCTCTGACATGGCTTGGCTAGTGGCATAAAAAATTTGTGGCGTGGGGATAGGTTGGAGGGAAGTGGCTTGAGGTTTGAAATGACGTGTCATTTTTGGATGAAAGTGGCGTGTTCCACTTAGAGGTGTCACATCACTAGGTGGGGCTGCACTAATGGGTGTTTTTGGTATTTTGAGTGTTTGAAGGCATCTTGTGGTGTTTTAGGGTATTCCTTGGGGTAGTTCTTGGACTCTTGGACTCGCACAAAGGCTCATTAGACGTGACTAATGTATGCACTCGTCATCGAAAGCTTGTAAAATTGACCTATGTTCGGTTTAGTCAAAATTGGAGTATCTACAAATAGGCAGTAGATAATAATTATAGAATGTAGAACATGAAACTATATGTAGAAGTATGTAGAAAGTGGCATACCTTCGGAGTGTGTAAGTAGTTGTTATTTATAGAGATGTAGAGGCGCGAATCCCGGAGCACGATGGGGAGAATCCCTAACTTACCGAGTTTGGACGAGATTTCTGGGATAGGATAGAGGCAAATCTAGGATTTGCCAATCTGAGTGAGAATATTGGGATTCACGATGATCCGATCGTTGATTTATCGCTAAGACGTCTGTTGGAGTGATCTCGGAAGAGATCGTCGGCATTGATTTTGGAGCTTGCCTCTACTAATGCTCGGCTCGGCCAGTTTACCTTACCGTGCATGTAATATGACCGAGCATGTTTGGGTCAACCCATGTGAGATCTGGGTCGACTCCTGGTCTGGCTTGGTCGACTGGTGCTTTGCCTTAGGTCGACCCATGCATGTCTCGAGTTGACTCATGGTTGTTTGGGTCGACTCATATGCATTTTGGGTTGACCCATGTCTGTATTTGGTAGACCCACGGTTCATGCAGAGGATGCACATGCCCCCGGTCGGCTAAAGCTTGTGATTTTATTTTGACTGAATTTGTCTATGTTATCCTCGTCTGATCGGTCGGTCGGTTTTGTTAATTTAGGTATGTTCATCTCGGTCAGTCTTGTTCGACCGTTCGGTTCATACTCATCAGATTTCTCCTATTCCTGAGATGAACTTGCTTGACGAAGGGAATAAATCCGTTTAAAATGGAGATTATATGGTTATGGTGACGTCATTTTAGCTTCCCGAGGTGACGGTTACATGAGGCTCGAGGAGACTTTTCCTCGTTCTGAGGTGATGGCTCGGGCTGTCAAAATGTCACTTCTCATTAAATGTGGGTCTTTTCAAATGCTAAAAATGGCAGCATCTTGGTATCCGATCAACACGTGGGTCAATCTGGGTTGTCGATCGCTTTTATCTGAAGGTCGGCAATGCTCGGTTTTGGGACCGTTGCATCAAAAAGCTCTCTTTAATCTAGGTCGCCCTTGTTTTTACCTATATATAGGCGAGGGGGGGTTCTTCGCTCTTTACATTCTTACACATCTTACTTTATATTTCTCACTTCTGCTTCTCCGACAAATCCGAAGAACGTTCCCCGGCGATCTCCATTATCACAGGTGAGAAATCTCTGCATCTCCTCTGTTTGAAGTTGTGTCCCCCCCTCTCGTTCCAGTAAGTTTTCTAGTTCCCTTCTCATTTTTCGATTCCTCTTCTTACTTCTCTAGTCTCCCTCACCTCGAAGAACTAATTCTGGATTCTTCGAGTTCTGAGTAAGAACTCTTGTCGTACCCTCGTTTCCTTCCTCTCACCCCCTGGTTTTTCGTCAATCGGGTAGAGTTTTTTCACAAGCATTCTCCTCTTGCCCCTTCTATTGAATTCTTTATTTTTGATAGCTCAGTGTTTGACCTAGCCTATAGGGAGGCCTCTACTGTAGCTAGGTTTCTTTTACCTCTTATTCGACGGGGTACAATGGCGTACCCCCAAGAAATTAAGTCTTTTGGGGATGCGCTATCTTCATCTAGGTCAGGAACTACAGTCTCGGTCCCTGACCCTGTTATTCTTCCTGACCGAGGGTAATTTTCCCATGCTGGTGGGAAGAGCTCCAGCTTAGTCGCTCGCCTCTTCGAGGAGGGTAGGCAGGGCTTTGTTGCTGAGCCTATTCCTTCTATTTCTCAAGCCTCGGACATCGAACGCTTGTGTGAAATATTCTTCATTTCTTCCTCCATAATTTGTAGGGTACCCGATCCTAATGATCGAGCGAGTTCTTGCTCGCACGGGAAGATGTGTTTGTATGAACATGCATTCCTTGCTGGTCTTCGCCTTCCCTTTCCCCGCATCGTCCGAGAGATTCTAGACGTCCTAAGTCTAGTTTCGGGCCAGCTGATGCCCAATGCATGGAGAGTTCTCCTTGGTGCAATCATCCTATAGGAAGAGGCCAACGGAGGCCAATTCTATCTCTCGGTAGAGGAATTTCTCTACTGCTACCAGCCCGATGAGAGACAGCCTGGGTGGTATTTCTTTCAGTCTTGGTCAGATGACCGAGTAGTTATCCTTGGTTGCCCCTCCTCCAATAAGCATTAGAAGAAGATGTTCTTTCTCATTTCTGGAGAGGGCTGGGAATTCCAGCCCTGGGAAAAAATCGACCCCAATACCCCTAGGATTATCCCTTATTGGGGATGCCCTCAACCGGGGGACATAACTGCTGAACCCTTGGTGCATAATGAGGCCAAGGCCAGGGTGAGAGTCGCCAGAGAGTTCAGAGATAGATCTTTCAGCGTTCTGGTGAACCCCCAAAAACTGAGCACTTGGCCAGTCAGCCCGAGTGGGATTTTTTTTTCCTTTCCTTAATCATTTTTTTATAGTTTTAACTTTTTATCATATCTCATTTGTTTCTAATTGCTTGTTTTTTGCTTTCTCGAGAAAGAATGTTGAAAAGACTTGAGAAGACTCACCTCAAAAAGGTGAAGGCTTGGCTTACTGGAGAAGTTGGGGCCTCTATGGCCAAGGAAAACATCCTCCTCGGTCGCCAAGGTGTAGGCGACCGACATGGTTGAAATCGACCTCGAAGATCAACTCCCGTCGGGGTCCACTCTCCTGGTGGGGACTCCTCCAGCACCTCTCCCGATCGATCCCTCGGCTCCCAGCCTGCCCTCTGCCCCTGCTCCTTCAGCAGTTGTGGTTGGCCCCTCTGCCCTGGGCCCATCTACCTCGGCTCTGCCCGATGAGATGTTGACCAATTTCAATCTGGCCTGAGGAAAGATGTCCGACTTTATTGGGGACTTGAGCCCCTTCTTCTCGAAGATTGAGACTGATCCCATGGCCTAGGAGCTGATCATTGACCTCACCAGGGTAATTTTCTAGCCTCTCAGCCCTTTTACTTTATTCTATACTTCTCGTAACTAACTTATTTTGGTGTTTGTTTTGTAGGCTTGTGGTCGGGCGGTCCATCTATAAGGCCGTTGCTACTAGCATGAAGTCCAGATTGTTGGTGAGAGCAAGAGGGTCTCGGCCTTGGAGGCGAAGCTCGCCAAACTGACCGAGGATCTGAAGAAGGCCAAAGTCGAGATCCAAAAGGCCATGGCCACTGCCAAGGAGGAGGAGAAGGCAAGGATGAAGGCCGAGCAAGATGGGATAAGGGCTGAGGAGCAGGTCAGCGAGATGGAAGCTGCAGTGGCCGTAGCTGAGAAGAGGGCCTCTCGAGCCCAGGCTCAAGCTGCCGAGGCCTTAGCAAAGCTGGCCTAGGCAGGAAAAAAGCGGTTGACGAATTCAAGGCGTTAGAGGATTTCAACCTTGAAACCACTGAATACTACGTCAGTGGTTTCAATACGATAAAGACTCGGGCTGCTGCGACTTTCAAGGAGATCGACTTCTCATCCTTCTTATGGGATGATGAAGATGAGGCCAAAGGTCCCTCAGCTGAAGAAGGAAATGATGCACCGCCCCCCTCAGCTTGATCTTCCCTTTTTTTCTCTTTTTGTCTTCATGTAATTTTTATTTTTTGTACTTTTTGTAGAAACACTCTTTTTAATTTTAATGAAATGAAATCTCGATCTTTCTTGAATATTTTTTCTCGAATGGCTCTCTACTTTTCTTTTATACTTTTATTTTGCCGAGTGTTGTATGTCTCGATCGGCCATTTTAGGCGACTGTTTGTTTATATCTCTTTATTTTGCAAAGTGTTAGACCTCTCAAGCGATTTTTCTACCTTTTGATGAATGAATGGAATACTCTATCTCTGGATGATGTCTTGTACTTTCCCCTATAACTTTTTCTAAGTGTTTGGTATCTCAGTCGGGTTTTCTAGTACCCCTATTCTTGTTCTGACTGACCAAAACTCGGGGCAATAAAAATTACCAAGTGTTTAATACCTTGGTCGGACCCTCAAACCATCCGACCACCAGTCCTTAAAACATCCTGGCAGAATCTTTCTAAGTCCTTAGATTCTCGATCGATCTCCTCATATAGCCCAACCTTTTGTCGGCTCATCTTGATCCTAAGGTGATCTCGCTGTAGATTTTACCTTTTTAGTCAGTCTCTTCAAGGGCTCGGTTGGATCTTCAAGTGATTCAACCATTCTCTGACCGATCAGATCCTCAATTGATATGGCTGTTTGAACATTGTAGAATTCTTTGAGGCCTCGGTTGAATCCTCAGGCAGTCTATCCATTGTTTGGCCAACCAGGTCCTCAGACGACTTAGCTATTGAACTTGTTGTAGAAATCTTTTGGGCCTCGATTGGATCCTCAGACGATCCAATCATTGTTTGGCCGACCAGGTCCTCAGGCGACCTGGCTATTATACTTGTTATAGAAATCTTTTGGGCCTCGGTTGGATCCTGGGGTGATCCAACCGTTCCTTGGCCGACTAGGTCCTCAGGCGACCTAGCTGTTGAACTTGTTGTATAAATCTTTCGGGCCTCAGTTGGATCCTTAGGTGATCCAATCATTCTTTGGCCAACCAGGTTCTCAAGCGACCTAGCTGTTGAACTTGTTGTAGAAATCTTTCGTGCCTCGATTGGAATCTTAGGTGATCTAATCGTTCTTTGGCCGACCAGGTCCTGAGGCAACCTGGATATTGAACTTGTTGATGTAGAGTTTGTGGAGAGAGCATAAAAAAAGACAATGAGTAAAAATGATACTTTTATTGCAGTTGTTTACATGCTCCCTCACTGGTAGTATTTTTTAAGATACTCGCCATTCCATACATGTGGAAGTATCTTGCCGGTCGCGTCTTTTAGTCGGTACACCCCAGATATCACTCGGTCTTCCACTTGATGAGCCCCTTTCCAGCTCGGTCCCAGCGTTCCCTCTCGGGGATCTTTAATGGCGATAGAAACCTTCTGGAGGACCAAGTCCCCTGTTCTGGATTCTCTTTTTGTGACGTTGCTGTCGTAGCATTTCTTCATTCTCTGCTTGTAGGCCGTTGTTCTAAGAGCTGAGGCTTATAGGATCTCATCTATCTGATCTAAGCTTTCTTGGAGGGCTTGGTCATTCATACCTTCATCGAAGCTGGTGGTCCGATGGCTTGCTAGGCCGATCTCTACTAGGATGACTACCTCGCTCCCATAGGAGAACATGAATGGGGTCTCTCCTATTGGAGTTCGTATTGTCATTCGGTATGCTGAAAGAACGTTCGGAAGCTCTTCGGCCCGTGGGCCTTTTGCTGACTTCAGCTTAGTCTTAATCATTTTTAAGATTGTTCTGTTGGTCACCTTGACCTGCCCGATAGGTTGGGGATGGGCAGGGGATGAGTATTTATTCTCGATGTCAGTTGTTCATAGAACTCTCTAAACCCTTTTCTTGTTGAATTGCTTACTGTTATCGATGATGCTCCTCGGGATGTTGAATCGACACACGATTGAATTCCACACGAAGTTTATTGTCTTCTGCTTGTTAATCTTTGTCAGTGGCTTTGCTTCCACCCATTTGGTGAAGTAGTCGATCGCTACTATCAAAAATTTGACTTGACCTCTCCCGGTTGAGAACGGTCCTACTATGTCGATTCCCCACTAAGCGAATGTCCATGGGGTGGTGATTACAGTGAGCTATTCTGGTGGCTTCCTGGGGGTGGTTACGAATCTCTGGCACTTGTCACACTTCTTGACAAAGTTTTCTACGTCTTTCTATATTATGGGTCAGTAGTAGCCACCCCTTAGGGTTTTTCTGGATAAGGCCCGACTGCCCGAATGATTACCACAAATCTCTTCATATATCTCGTTCATTACGTACTCAGATTCTTCTTCTGATATGCATCATAGGTAGAGTACCGAGAAGCCACATTTGTAGAGAATTTCATTAATGAGCACGTACTTGCTCGTGCGGTATCTTAGCCTTCTAGTATTAATTTTGTTGCTCGGCAGCCGAGATGACTAGGGTGAACGTCAACTACTCTACTCAGGTATATCTAGACTCTACTCCCCAGAATACTTGGCTAGTGTAGTAGATGGACTTCTGGACCCCTGCATGTTCACGAATGAGGGTCGAACTTACTGCGGTTTTCAAAACTTCTAGGTAGAACAAGAGCTCTTCTCCGAGCACTGGTCAGGAAAGTAGTGGAGGAGTGGTCAGGTAAACCTTGAGGTCGGTGAATGCTTGCTCGCAGTTCTCTGTCCAGTTGAATTCTTTTTTTAAGATGTTGAAAAATAGGGTGCAGCGGTCGGTCATCTTTGAAATGAACATGTTCAGGGCTGTCAACTGACCCGTTAGCTTCTGCATTTTTTTGATTGTTCTTAGAGACTACATCTCTAGCACTAGTTTATTCTTCTCGAGATTAGCCTCGATCCCTCGCTTGCTGGCCATGTATCTAAGGCATTTGCCTTTCGATACTCCGAATGCGCACTTGGCTGGATTCAAATTCATATTGAATTCATGCAGTGCTTGAAAGGTTTCTTCGAGGTTCACGAGGTGGTCAACAGCTTATCGACTTTTGGTTAGCATGTCATTGATATAGACCTCGACGTTCCTACTAATTTACTTTTTGAAGATGAGATTGAGCATACGCCGGTAAGTTGTCCCAGCGTTCTTGAGGTTGAACGACATTACTCGGTAGCAGTAAATCCCTCGATCTATAATGAAGGAGGTTTTCTCTTGGTCGGCCTCGTGCATGAGTATTTGGTTGTATTTTGAGAATGCGTCCATGAAGTTGAGCAGTTTATGGTCGCTAGTAGAGTCCACAAGTTGATCGATCCTGGAGAGAGGATAGATGCCCTTTGGGCAGACTTTGTTCAGGTCAATGAAGTCTATACACATTCTCTACTTACTATTTAACTTCTTCACCAGGACTACGTTGACTAGCTAATCAGGATATCTCACTTACCGAAGAACCCTACCTTTAGTAGTCGGTCAACCTCGACTGTTATGGCTTCATTCTTTTCTTTGGCAAAGATCTGCTTCTTTTGCTTTACTAGCTTATGAAGCCGATAAACACACAGATAATGTGTGACCACCTCGGAACTGATCTCGATCATGTCTTTATGCATCCAGGCGAAGATGGATTAGTGCCTCTTTAAGAATTAGATCAGCTCAGCCTGAAGATCAGGGAGAAGAGCTGAGCCAATTTGAACTTCTCTATCAGGCCTGCTTTCGTTTAGGATAACTTTGATCAGATCGTCCCCTAGTTCTTCTCTCCGAATGAACTCTTCATCTCAGACCTCGACGGTGTCGAGAGTCAGCGTCTCTTTGAGCTTCGGCCCTCTGAGAGAGGTGTTGTAGCACACCCGGGCAGTGCTTTGATCTGCTCTGAGCTCTACCACTCCACGCTCGATAGAATACTTGAGCATGAGATGGCAGGTCAAAGTGACGACCTTCAGCTGAATGAGGGCTAGTCTCTCCAGAACGACATTATAGGCTGATGGGCAGTCTACCACAAGAAAGTTGACCATTTGTGTCGTCTATTTTGGGCTAGAGCCGATCATAAGGGGCAACTCGATCGACCCCAACGGCTGTATCTTTTTCCTGGTAAATCCTGCCAAGGGTGACCTGACTGGGTGTAGTTTCTCTCAGCCTATATTGAGTTGGTCAAAGGTGTTGATGAACAATATATCAATTGAATTGCCATTATCCACCAGGATTCTGCGTACCTTATAGTTTGCAAGAACCATGATAAAGACCAAGGGTCGTTGTGTGGCTGTTGAACTCCACGAGCGTCGAATTTAGAGAAGGTTATGACTTCCTCAATCTTGGCAGCTTTGTTTAGACGATCAGCCATGTAGACCTCACTTGGCCCCTCGGTCCTCAGTCATCCAGAATGGGCCTTTCTAAAAGAACTATTTTCTCCTCCACCTGCGAACCCACCAGAGATCACTCGGACGTCGCCTACAAGATTCATGTCCCAATCCCTAACGGCTTGTCGTTGTCTACCTTACTGACCCCGAGACTCTTCTCGATTCTGTCGACTAGCTAGGAATTTGTTGAGCCTTCCTTTTTGGATTAGCACTCCAATCTTCTCCTTCAAGTCGAATCAGTCTTCCGTGTTGTGGCCGTGATCCTTATAGAAATAGAAATACTTATCAGGATTGCGTAGGTTGGGTTAGGTCTTTACCTTCTTTGGCCACCGCAGCTCGGGGTCGTCCCTGCTCTGTAACAAGACCTGCTCGACAAAAGTGTTCGGGGGCATATACTTCTCAAAATGACTAGTCAGTATTTAGGGCCATTTGGAATCAACCTGACCATGTTGCTGATGATCAAAGTCCTAAGACAACCTTGGTCGGTCTGAGTCATCTCGCTTGTTTCGGTCGTTCTTCTCCCCTTGATCTCCTTTTTTGTTTAGCTCAAAGGGTCAATCCTCTCAGGCGTTCATGGCATCCTCAGCATTCATGTATTTTTGGGCTTTCACAATGAGCTCGGCCATGCTAGTTGGGGGTGCCTTTGTCAACGAGAAGAGAAACTTCATTGGCTGGAGGCTACCCATGAACGCCGTGAGTGCCACCTTATCGTCGATGTCGTCCACCTTCAGAGTTTTGGCATTAAACTGAGTCACATAGTGACGTAGGGTCTCATTTTTTTCTTGCTTGATGTTGAGAAGGTATGTGGCCAGCCTCAAGTGTCGAAGGCCACCAATGAAGTGCCCCACAAAGAATTTGCTCAACTAGGTGAACGAGGAGATGGACCCACTCTTTAGCTTACTGAACCATACACAAGCTTACCCCTTCAGAGTGGTCAGGAATGCTTGACATATAATTTTGTTTGAAACTACGTCCAGATGCATGTAAGCTTTGTACATTTTTAGGTGGTCTAGGGGATCCTTTAGCCCGTCAAAGGCGTCCATTTGGGCCATTCTAAACTTTGACGGCAGGGGCTCATCCATGACTACTGTTGAGAATGGTAAATCCGTCCTTTGCACTAGCTCGTCAACGACCACTACCGTTTTTCCTTTCATAGCCGCCATCATGTTGTTAAGCTGGTCCTTGACCTCTCTCAACTCAGCATTCATAGCGATCGAGGCTTCCGTCCTCTCTGGCCGACTACCCTCATCTCGTCTGGGGGTTTATTGTTGACCTTAGAGATGAGCCCTACTTTCGGCGATATCCTCGCTCAGACGTTCCTCTTCGGGGTCTTGCTTCCGATCATTGGGCCATTGAAGAACGGTCGTTGGTCTTCCTTCGAGACGAGGAACCCAAGGAGGAAGGGGAGGGACACGAAGAAGTTGCGCCTGATCGATGGCTTGGTTTTGATGAACTAGACCTTGGATCAGTTGAGTCAAATCTCGTAACTGTTGCTGAACGTTGGGTGGTTGTTCCCCTTGGGGGCTATTTTGTTGACAATTTTCTTCAGAGACCATTGATCTTGTGGCCATCATTCAGACTGCAGACAACCGTGGAGATGAAGAATGATAATTGTTTCCCACAGACGGCGCCAGATGTTGGTGTCTGAATTTGAATGGTTCTTCGTGATCGACGTGCCTCCAAAGCTATGACAGAGTTGTTCCTTGTCCGTCGGTTTGAGTTCTTACAAAACATTAGAATCTAGATACCGGTGGAGTACCGGCCTATGATTCTCTGATACTTAAGTCAACGAATAGGCAGTAGATAATAATTGTAGAATGTAGAACATGGAACTTTATGTAGAAGTATGTAAAGTGGCATACCTTCAGAGTATGTAAGTAATTGTTACTTATAGAGATGTAGAGGCGCAGATCCTGGAGCACTATAGGGAAGAATCCCTGACTTATCGAGTTTGGGCGAGATCTCCGAGATAGGATAGAGGCAAATCTGAAATTTGTCGATTCGAGCGACAATCTCAGGATTCGCGATGATCTGATCGTAAATTTGTTGCTAAGACAGTTGTTGGAGTGATCTCGGGAGAGATCTTCGGCGTTGATTTCGGAGCTTGCCTCTACTGGTGCTCGGCTCGGCCAGTCTGGTTGACCGTGCGTGTAATCTGACCGAGCATGTTTGGGTCGACTCCTGGTATGCCTTGGTCGACTGGTGCTTTTTCTTGGGTCGACCTATGCGTGTCTCGGGTCGACTCATGGTTGTTTGGGTCGACTCATATGCATTTTGGGTCGACCCATGTGTATCTTGTGTCGACCCACAATTGCTGCAGATGATGCACATGCTCCCGGTCGGCTAAAATTTGTGATCTTATTTTGATTTACTTTGGCTATTTTATCATCGTCTGATCGGTCGATCAATTTTGTTAATTTAGTTATGTACATCTCGGTCAGTCTTATTTGACCGCTCGATTCATACTCATCATACCTAATAATTACTTATTTGATACATGTGTTGACCGAATGTATAATCTGACCGAGTGTTGAATCAGCTCTTGATCACTGACACTCGAGTGTGTGCGATATCTAGGATTTTCACATATTTTGATGTCGCTCGAGTCTTAGCTCTGTCTCTCAAGAGCATACACAAGCAGGGTGACTGCCCAGCCTAGGTCGGCTCATGCTCGTTTCGGGATACCGATAGCATGCACGTGCCCCCAGTCGATTAAAATTGTGATCTTAGATTGATTGACCTGTTATTTACGTCTCATCATGTCGATCGATCTTTAATTTTTAGTTATGTTCATCTTGGTCGGTCTTGTTCGATCGCTCATACTCATGATAAATACTTATTATAAAAATAAAAGAAAAAAGAGTTTGAATTTTAAAACTAAGATAAAAGAAAAATTAATGAGTTTTTGTTAAATAAGAAAATCTAACCTTTTAATTATAAAAACCAAAGCATCTTACCATTCTAATCATCAACCATGCTTTTTATATATATATATATATATTAAAATAATAGCTAAATATTTTT
>JAUTBS010192374.1:0-11814 GCA_032361285.1 Aequorea victoria | reverse complement strand
GAGTCATACAAACAAACAAGATAATTTAGATTGTTTTAGCAAGCAAACTCCTTAGATGATTAAATTAATGTGTTGTTGAGTCAAAACAAATTAAGCAAAAGCTTAAAGGCTTGATTGAAAAACCTTTAGGCTAACAATAACCTATTGGCCAAATTTTTCTTCGTATAGAGTCCTTCCAACTTCTTCCAGATCACCTCAGTCGACTCCTCTTCGATGATGTTATAAATAACATCGTCGCCTACACCCAGACGAATGGCGCTCGCGGTTCGTGCATCCAGGTCCTCCCAATCATCTTCACTCATCGATTTCGATTTCTTAGCCTTGCCGCATAATGCCTTAGAAATCTCCTGTTGGATTAACATATCCTTCATCCATCGCTGCCACAATGAGAGTTATTCTTGCCGTTGAACGTCTCAGTCTCTTATTTTATATTCTTCATTTTTGTCATAGTCGAGCGATCAACACCTAAACCAAATGCTCTGATACCACTTGTTATGGATAGATCGCCGGCTCGATCAATACAATCAATAAATAGGAGATAATAACGAATAAGAAATGAATAATCGCAATTATACGACAATCACACGAGACTCAGATATACGTGGTTCGGTAGAGTGCCTACATCCACGGGAGGGGAGGAGATCAATCCACTATAACAATAAGGATTACAGAAGTTCTCGACTCACGCTCTCTCAATAACAATTGCTATTCTTTCTCTCTTGCTCTCTTCTCTTTCTCACTATTTTTTTTTCACTTCTCTAAAATTTAATAACAATAGGTTCATATATATAAAAGTCAAATTCTTCATAAACTTTTTCATGAAATGTTCCAAAAAATCTTTCATAAAATCCTCTATAAAATTCTTCAAAAAGATTTTAGATCAAACTTTTAAATCTTCCTCTTCCTCTTCCTCTTCCTCTTCTTCTTCCTGTATTCTGTTGATGTTAGTATGTGAATGTGCCACTAAATTTGAAGAGAGAAACTGAAAGCAGAGGGCATTCTAAATGCACACACATAAATGCTTAGCACTTTTTTTGGTAACCTTTATTATTTTTATTTTTATTTTTAAAACTTTTGTAAATTATAAATAAAAATATGTTTGATAATTATTTTTATTTTAAAAAATATATAAATCTTTTTAAGATTTATTAAATTCTTGAAAACAAGAAAATGGTGTTTTTATTATTTTGTAAATAATTTCTTAATTCATCTTTTCTTCTCCACCACTTGTGGCAACTACTATTTCTTGCTATCATTACCGATCACCATCTTCAAACACAACCTCCAGTCATCACCTCCGACCACCACATCTATCTACCATCTCTGACTACTATCTTCGGTCACTACCACTTCTATCTAAAATTATTTACGTGCCAAATATATTTTATATTTTTGTTTTTTATAAAAATAAATAAAAATATATTTTTTATTTATTATAAACAAAAAATAAAAAACTGTAAACCTTACCAAACATCACCAAAATGATAACAAAACAAGCCACACCACCCACGTTTCGACAGTTATTGGTACTTATAAGTTTCATTACTCATGTCTTCACTTCTATTCTATCTCTTTGCTCTTCTATTCTCTCCCAAATTGAATGAACTTTTCAATTCCAAACGTCGGACATAGCAATACATACAATAACTAGTTCTTCCTTTGTTTAATCTATGAACGGATCCTCTTTAGTTCTTGGTAGGGATAGCAATCGAGTGGGGATAAAAATTATTGGGAATTGATATGCATTCAATTTACTCACGGATCGAAATTAATTAAACAATGACAAAAAAGAAACAACCACAAGAACAAGAATAATCACACGACACACAATTTACGTGGTTCGACAAATGGTGCCTGCGTTTACGGGCTCACACTCTTCTACTATGATCAAGAAAAATACAAAATTTTTCTAAGAGTTTTAGGCGGCGTTTGGTTCCATTCTCAAATTTTCATTTTTTGTAGTTATTTCTTCGAAAATAGTGAAAATGCATTTGGTTAGTAATTTTCAAAAAAACAATCAGGAAAAAGGAGTGAAAAAGGTTACACTTTCGAAAACAATAAAAAGTTGTTTTGCCTATTCTCATTTTAAAACACGTTCAACTTTTTGAGAAAAGAAAAAACACGGAGCTAAGGATACCGTGCTCTTATACCCTAGGTATAAAACCCTCAAATCATTCATGTGGGTTTTAGACGATAGTTCTCTTTCTCTCTCTAGAATTCGAGCTCTTCAAACTATCAATCCATCAACGATGTCGGTGAGAAGGTTGATGCTTTTAGTATGTTGAATCAACACCAAATTTAGTTAGAAAACCTTAAAGAGTTAGTGAGAAACCTCAGTGAGCTGGTATCTAAGTTAGAGTCATGGTTATCGGAGCCCCCCAAAGTAGGACCTTCTTTAGATGAAAAGTGCAGTGTTGAGGGACCCTCACGGTTGGTTCTTCAAGAAAAGGTTAAAATTGATGCGAGGAAGTATGATCATGGTCTTTCAATGGAGAAAATTGAAGATGCGAGTGGCTTAGATAGTAAGGTTCGAGATGAAAAAAGAGGAAGGGCAGTGTCAGTTACAAAGTATAGTCCATTTTGATCAGAAAGGTTTCAATCTGTGTTGGCTGTGAAACTTGATTCTGATGCTACGTGCATTCATGTATTTCCATTTAGGGATTATGAAGGGTTGAGTAATGGTTTGATTTTGGTGTGTAGGGTTTGGGAGGCATTAAATGGAGAGGACTTGTCTTCACTTTCTATGGAAAATGCTGAGAGATCTGCTTCAGAAGAAATTGGGCCTGGTTCGAGAAAGAGAGGGAAGAAAAGGGGATGGGAGAGGACTTGTAAGTTTCTTCTTGTCTAAAAAGGTGTCCCAAACATCTTTTCATAATTTTTTGTACTAAAAAAATAATTCTCAACTCTAACAACCAAACGCATTTTCTCTTCCAATATTATTTTGAAAACTCTTTCTAAAAATACTTTTTGAAAACAATTTTCAAAGTTTACGACCAAACAGAGCCTTATACTTTCTCTCTGGCTTTTATAGTGAAGGTTAAGGTTATAACAATATTTCTAATATATAGAAAAACAAAAATTAGGGTTTCTAAAGAAGCTACGTGCGCCTGCTGCCGCTTTGCATCTGGACATTTATAACATGCATCCGAATGTTTTTTACCAGAGTACCATGCGTCCGAATGTTCTTGTCCAGTGGTCGAACTGATATTTTTGTCCAATTACATCCGGATGTTCTTGATCAACGTCCGGATATTTTCCCCCAGTTTAATTTTTTTCACTTTTTAACAATCTCCCACTTGAAGTAAAACAACTCTATGCCTTTCATAACCTAAAACCTCCGTCGCCTCAAACCCGATCAAGCGAACTAGTGTGAGACTTTCTCCCCGTCTTCTAAGCCAAAAGACCGATCAAAGCTGAACAAGTTTCCAACTTCTCCACTGATCTAAGCTTAAAAGAACACTTTTAAGCATTTCAATGTACATTCTATATCATTGAGTCATTAGTATAATTTGTGTGTTAGTAGTGTTTCCGTGCAATAACAGGTACAACAAATCAAATAACAAGAGTGAGCTAAAAAGCAGAAAATATTGAAAAAAGGTTCGAGATTGCAAACTGCCCAAAAACGTCTGGACGTTCGTCTCCTGCATCCGGACGCTAAAGCACGCTCGAGCGGTCTGGACAAAAAATATTCGGACACTTATAATTCACGTTCGAACGTTATGCGGTAAAATAGTTTTGAATTAAAGACTTTTCGTGGTTGTTTTGGGAGAGATATAAAAAGGGAGAAGTTATGAGGTCTAAGGGTTAGCAAAATCAGGAGCAAACAATACACAGCGGCTAGGGTTCAAGAATGGGAATGAAGGAGAAGATCAAGATAGCATTTCTATCCGGATCAACATTGTTCGTCTCGTCGTTGAGCGGTTAGGTTCTTCATCTAGGGTTTCGATGAAATCCTAACTTCTGTAATGTAGTTTTTTATTTAGTTTTAGATGTTATTTTCTGTCGAATCATTAGTTGTATAATGTTTTTGGATTCTTGTGTTCAAGAATGCTTCATAAATGTTTTTCCATCGTTTAATCATTATTCCTTTTTCGTGATTTGAATAATGATGCGTTATACAATATTTTTCTTTGCCTCAATGAATGTGTATATTGTGATAAAATATGGTTGGAGAAAACGAGTTGTGCCATGACTCGTTTATGGACAATTCGTGCTAATCTAGATATTTTATGTCGATTGACATTCATCTAAATCTCCTTGATGCATCACTAGGGCTTGCAGCCATAATAATGCTTTGAATGATCTGTTTGAAAGTATCTAAAACTTTTTCAAAAACTACAATTACTAAGTTAGGATAAATTCGTATACCCTAGATATCTTTTATTCAGTTTTATTTCAATTTAATTATTTTTATTAGTTTAATCAAACATTCACCTCTTTTTATCTTCTTTCTTTTGGATTAATTATAGAATTAATTAGAAAATAAATAACTAAGCTTTATTGTCCCTGTGGAACGATATCCGGTCTTAACCGCTATTCTACAGAGTAGTTATTTTTACTCAATTCTATTAAATATTATTTTTGGTCATACAAACGACGGATCAAATTTTTTCTCCACCATCACTACTTTGGTGAACATATCTTTAGGATTCTCACTTATGTGAATATTCTCTAACTCGAACTGACCTTCTTTCAGCATAGAGAGAATAAAATCATACTTGATGTCAATGTACTTAGTTCTCGAATGAAAGACTGAGTTCTTTGTGAGGTGAATCATACTTTGACTGTCACTGTATAAACGATAATTATCTTATTTTTTTCCTAACTTTTTTATGAGACTTTTTAACCATACAAGTTCCTTGCACGCTTCCATAACTACTACATACTCTGCCTCTTTAGTGGATATGGTCACAATTTTCTACAATCGAGAAACCAAACTAACTGTTGCACTGCCCAAAGTAAATGCATACTTTGTCGTGCATTTCCTATTGTCGATATCATTCGCTAAGTCTGAATCAACATAGCCTTGAAATCTTATGTCTGAGCCATCATAACATAGGGATTGTTCTGAAATACTTCTTAGATACCTCAAAACCCACTTCACAGCCTTTCAATGCCCCTTACCTGGATTTGCGAAAAACCTAGTTACTACTCCCACTGCATGAGCAATGTTTGGTCTGGTACAAGTTATAGCATACATAAGACTACCTATTACAGATGTATGGGGTACCTTAGTCATGTGTTTCCACTCTTCAATATTGACTGCCCCTTGTTCCCTTGAAAGCCTGAAGTGGCTTCCCAAAGGTGTGTTAACTTGCTTAGTACCATCCCTGTTGAACCTCTCATTTTCTACGTACTCTGATTGTAAAATGTTTGACTTTTTCTTTGTCATATCTCTCCTGATTCGCATTCTTAGGACTCATTTTGCAGCTTCTAAATCCTTCTTTGTAAATTCACTGGACAATAATGCCTTGAGATTTTCTATCTCAACCATGTATGACCCTACAACAAACATGTTATCAACGTATAACAACAATATGATATAGGAAGTAGAAAATTTCTTTACGTGGTAGCAATGTTCTCCATGACACCTATTGAACCCGGTATTTTTCATAAAATTGTTGAACTTCTATACCACTATTTCGGTGCCTGTTCCAGACCATAAAGGCTCTTTTCAGCTTACAAACCCATTTCTTGTTGACTTTCACAACAAATTCTTGTGGATGATTCATATAAATATTCTCCTCCAGCTCACCGTGAATGCAGACAATTTTAGCATCTAACTGCTCCAAGTGTAAATTTTTCGCTACCACGATACTGAGAGCATATCTAATAGTCGGAATTTTAACAATAGGAGAGAATATCTCGATGTAGTTAATACCTAGTTTCTGTTGAAATCCTTTTACCATGTCACACCCACTCTCCTGAGGATACTTTACCTGCTTGGAGTAGTGCGGTACAAGCTCACTTGATAAAAAACTTAACATATAATCTAAGAATGCACTCTACATCACTATCATCCATTCATTATTCTCAATATTAACTTGAATAGAAGTTACATCAACTACAAACTAATTATACAATCACATACGAGATACACAATTCCCAACAATAAAAATGAGAGCCACTGCTCATCTTTATACAAATTCTTCTTTGAAGACCTTATACAAGTCTCATACTCACATCACACGTTTTTCGACCTCAATCGTACCATGGTGGACCAACCATCTACACTGTAATAAGATTTGCAACCACAAGTGATTACATAATAATGGACTTAGCATTATAATAAAAAAGTATATCAATACAATATTAAGAAATCAAAAATAAGGATTTCAAACCATGTTCTCAAAATTAGAGTTCAAAACATCTTGTTACGCCACTAAGGCTTTCATTCTCAAAACTTTATAAGATCTTTCAACATAATTTTCAATTAGATGATAGGCGTTAGAAGCTAATAGATCTCGCTTTAAAAAAATTGCACAACAATTGTTTTTGTCAATAACACACACATGCATCTCATGCAAGGAGATTTATTTATATCATGGGGCTCACTAGCTCAACTCATAATATTTTATAAAACTCTTTCATCTTTCAACACCCTGCCCTAATGGGAGTAGAGACAGAACAGATATCAGAAAAACTCATGGTCTATTTGTTTTTTTCCATTTGGCCTTGCGTTCAACGACGATTTCTCCTTCTTCTTTGATTTTCCGCTTGTAGACGACGTCTTCCTTTTTCTCTAGTTCTTTCAAGAGGTCGAAGAAAGATGGTTTGGGTTTCTTTAGCTCTTTGAGGTATGTCACCTTCTCATTCCCATTGCCCGAGACCTTCTCATTTCTTTTGGAGGTGACTTCCTTGAATTGTTGGGCTGTAATTTTTTCAATATGAATTCTCTTCACTGGAGCAATTTCCATATTAATATTTTCTCGATGCTCATCCTCAACTTTCTCAGTGGGGATTTCCAAGTGGATCTCTTCCCGTTCTATGAATTCTTGAATTTTGCAAAAGATTTTATTTATTTTACCCGTAGTGCCTCGATCATATTCATAGCATATGCTATTGATCAAGAGGTTGTTTGCAATAAGAAAGTCCTTCATACTCTTTTTCATGTACTGACCGATACTATTGCCTACTGTGCAAGCACCATCTATTCGTTCATTAAGGTAACTTAGAATTCTATTAAGGCGGAGCTGTTCACATACCATGTATTCCTGTTGTTCTTGAAACTTTTCAATCTAAAACTCATAGAAATTCATTCTCTCATGAAGTTTTTTTATTTCTTGGTTGGAGGTTGTGTTGATTTTAACAAGAAGCTTCATTTGTGCTTTCATCTCCTCAAAATCTGATTGAGGGATGCCCAAAGATGAGAGAGCAGTGCTAGGAGCATGAGTTTGGGGCAGATTGAGGTTAGGTTCTTGAGTGGAGGGTTGGTCTTATAATTGATCTATGGAGGGTTGTTCTTGTGATTGATCTGTGGGAGAAAGAGGTGGTAGAATAGTAGGTTGGTTTAGATTTGGAGCATGGGATAGATTTAGGTGTTGGGCAGCCTCTCCTTGCTTGACCCATTGGCCATCAACCTCAATTAGTCGCATCATTTTCAAGGTGGATTTGTTATACATGTGGGTGGGGTGAAAAGGTATGGACAAAGTATCTTTTAGGTTGACTTTAAAAAATGTAAAGATTTTGATTAGAAGCATGCCATAGGGCAGAATATTTTTCTTGGCTTGAGTAATTTTCCACATGTCCGATATGATAAGGTGACCTAAATTAATGGGTTCTTTATTGATGATGCACCACATCACCATCAATTGTATAAAGGTGACATCTCCAAACTTCCCTCATTGGGATAAAATCATATGGTTGACCATATAATGGAGTAGTCTGTACACAGGGAGCAGAAGGTTGGTATCAAAAATTTTATCAGAATTGATGTCTTCCCGACCAGTAATCAAAGCAATAGATTTCTCAATAAGAATGTCAGGATAGTTATGTCGGTGTTTGGTGCAATCCAGTAGGTTTGTGCCACTTGGAGCATCAATGAGTTTGTTGACCAATTGGTCCCCAAATATAAGGTCATTTCCCCTTACCCAACTACTTAAAAATAGTCTTTCACTACACATGGTAACATGCAAATGGGCATAGACAATTCTGCATAGTTCTAGGTATACAGGTTCTTTGATGGCAACAAAGTTATACCATCATATGTTAGTGAACCATGCCTTAATGTGCATTTCAATCATATCAAAAAATTGAAAGTCGATGCAACGACCATCAGGTACTTATCGAGACTTAAAAAGTTTATCATACATATCTTGAGTCTCTTGGTTCAGACACAGACATTTAGCTGATGAGGGAGCTTTGCCCAGTTTGCACTTTTTTCTTCTGGATGAACTATTGCCTTGATCAACCTGCCTTTGTTTAGACAGATTTGAAGGATTTGATGAATCCATGTTTAAGAAAGTTTATATGGTGCGGTGTGAGTAGATACGACAATTCCTAAAGAGTAGATTAAAGGTTTGTCGTGCAGAGAAAAGAGAATTGATGTGCCGTGTAACAACAATGTGCGGATTATGATTATAAGAGAGGGATTCTAAGAGGAGTTTCAGAAGATTGAGAGAAAGAAGAGAGGCGTCGTGAATCGAATCACAAGAGAGAGAGGGAAGCATTTATGTTTTAAATGATTGGGCCCCCACAGAATAGTGTTATGTTTATATACCCATGTGATGAGTCAACTCATTTACAATTTGAGTCGACCCATTTGCATTTTTAGGGATTCGACAAAAAATGTTGTTTGAGTCGACTCATGATCCTCTGTGAGTCGACTCAACTTCGTTTATCGCTTAAACAAAGAAATCTAAGTGAGTTGACTCATACTATAATGTGAGTCAACCCAACAGCGTCAAGCGCTAAAGAGAACCCAACATTCTGAGTCGACTCATCACAATTGTGAGTCGACCCATGTACAATAAAAATGAGAAATATAAGAAACATTCAGGTTTTTCATGGATTTAACATACCTAATTCACCTTTAATGTAATTAAATTTTTTCATTCAAGGGTTTGGTGAATATATCCTCTAGTTGATATTCCTTACTTATAAATTCTAATAAAATATTTTCTTTTTATACATGGTCTCTAATGAAATTGTATCTTATTTCTATGTGCTTAGTTCTTGAATATTGAATGGGATTCTTAGTTAAACTAATCGCACTTGAATTATCACATTTTATTAGAATTTTATAATATTTCAAGTTAAAATCTTTCAATTGTTATTTTATGTAAAGCACTTGAGCGCAACAACTTCATACGGCTATGTATTCAGCTTTGGTGGTTGAGGTAGTTACATGATTTTGTTTTTTACAAACCCACGAAAAGAATGAATTTCCTAGGAAGTGACATGATCCGCTAGTACTTTTACGGTCTAGTCTACAACTGATAAAGTCAGGATCCGAATAACTTAATATTTCAAGAGATGTATTTTTGGGATACCATAAGCCTAGGTTTATTGATCTTACAAGATATCTAACGATTCTTTTACAATAATTAGATGTAATTCTTTTGGATGAGGTTGATATTTAACACATAGACAAATACTAAACATAATATCAAGACGACTAGCAGTTAAGTAAAGAAGGCTACTAATCATACCTCGATACTTTCTACTATAAATTGATTTACCTTTCTCGTCCTTGTCAATCTTTGTTGATGTGCTCATAGGAGTTATATATGGCTTTTCGTCCTCCATTTTAAACCTCTTTAATAACTATTTTGTGTACTTGGCTTAATTTATGAAGGTTCCATCATTTGTTTGCTTGATTTGAAGTCCAAAAAAGAAATTGAGCTCGCCCATCATGCTCATTTCAAATTCTTTCTACATAGTCTTAGCAAACTCTTTGTACAAGCTTTCATTAGTAGCTCCAAAAATGATATCATCAACATAAATTTGTACTACAAACATGTCTTTTCTTCTTTGTTTGATGAAGAATGTTGAATTATGTTTTCTTCTATAAAAACTATTTTGTGTTGAGAATTCACTTAATCTTTCATACCACACTCTAGAAACTTGTTTCAACCCATATAATACTTTTGATAGTTCAAATACATGATCCGAATGTTTATTATCTTCAAAACTGGGAGGTTGCTTTACATATACTTCTTCATTGATATAGCCATTTAAGAAAGCACTTTTAACGTCCATTTAGAATAATGTAAGATTTCTTTGGCACACAAATACTAGTAACATACGTATAGCTTCTAATCTAACTACAGGAGCATAAATTTTTCATAATCTATGCCTTCCTCTTGATTATAACATTGAGCTATAAGTCTAATTTTGTTTCTAATTATGTTGCCCGATTCATCATTCTTATTTCTAAAAGCTCACTTTCTTCCTATGATTGTATTATCTCTAGGTATAGAAACTAGGTTCCACACTTTATGTAAAATTTGGTAAAAAAAATTATAAAACTATAATTGAAGAAATAAAATATCTTGTTAATATCTAATTAATTAAATTAACTAAAGGGGAAAATAAATAAAGAAAAAGAATAAGAAATTAGTTGTCATGACAGTTGTGATAGAATTTCAAAAGAGGAACAAGTCAGAGGAGTTTCCTTCTTTTGAGGATGCGATTGTGAGTTGATTTGGATGGTTGAGGGAAATCAGGGATTCAATCCCTGATTTCGTGGCCCTCATTCCTTGATATATGGAATCATTCTCCCATTAGGAAACCACGTTCCCAGAATGTTCCTCTCTACGATCTCTGCACCTTTCTCTTGTTCCCTCTATCTGTTCTTCTGTTACGACACCATCATCGCCGACCACCACTGCTAGCCGAGACCACCTCTGCCACCACCATCCTCCGTTATCACAGTCCAGTGACCACCATCATTTTCATTCTGGTCTTCATCACCATTGGTGATTCCAGGTAAGAACCAAAACCCTGTTTCGATTTATGTGTTACAGTGAAAGTTTATATATATATATATATATATATATATATCATAGTCTAGATTATAGTGAGATTAATAGTCAAACCACCAAAGCATGTAAATAAACATGATTATATCATGGTTATATCTTAAGAAATCAGAGACCAAACCTTATAGTTGATAGATATATGTATAACATAACATATATATATATATATCATATAACTGTTACATATATATGTAAACCAAAAATTATTACATAAAATTTTTATGTAATCAATTAATAAGATATGTCTAGATTATCCTAAAATAGGTTAAAACACCATAGATAATGATTAAAGTGAAGCAACGAAGAAAAAAACCTTAAAAAACCCAAGCTCCAACAACCATCTATGGTTGCCGCGAGCTATTGGGTCGACTCACGCCTCGGCTGAGTCGACCCAAGCAACGTAAATGGTGACCCCGTGCTTTTGGGTTGACTCATGAGCTTCTTGAGTCGACTCATGGCCTCTGTCTTACCTTGTGTCGACTCATAAGCCCTTTGGGTCGACTCATGTGACCATACCGAGACCTTTGAACCTTTGTGTCGACTCACAACATAGTTGGGTTGACTCACTTCATGCCTTAGTCGACTGGAAATGAACCCCTTTGTCTCACTTGACCTTTGGGTCAACTCACATATCTTTTGAGTCGACCTAGTGCCTTTGTCTTACCTTTTGAGTCGACTTATTCTGTAAAGACCTGGTTTTTCGCCGACACTTTAACCTAGGCTTAATGATACCCTAATCAAATTAAGATCTGTCAAACTCTAGAGATGGAATCACACAAACCCTAATAGTAAATTTTAATGGTTCAACACTTAGAATTATCAAACAAACGGT